>OMNV01017116.1:128872-151945 GCA_900303265.1 Brotula barbata
CCCCCCCCCGCCCCTACATCCCCTTTGCTTGTGCTGCTTTCATAAGGCAAAAAATCCATACCCAGCAAATACAATCTAATTTCTCCCTGCCCTGTCAGTTTAAATAGCCCGCATTGAATTAAGTCGGTAAAAACAGAAATCGATCTTTCCATTGGCCATCTCGCTGCCGAACTGTGCATCACTGAGCCGGTAATCACCGTTGATCCCTGAGAGAAATTAACCCACAGAGAGAGAAAGAGGAGACACGAGTACATAGTATGTGTAAGTGTATGTGTGAGAGTTATCGGCAAGAAATGCAGATATTCCCCAATTGCGATGGAAAATGTTTTCATCAGCAGTCTCATTTGTTTTTAATAAATATATTATGTATATGATTTAACACACACTATA
This sequence comes from Brotula barbata, assembly GCA_900303265.1. Classification (NCBI taxonomy): domain Eukaryota; kingdom Metazoa; phylum Chordata; class Actinopteri; order Ophidiiformes; family Ophidiidae; genus Brotula; species Brotula barbata. The sequence continues at coordinate 129,263 of OMNV01017116.1, forward strand.
TTTTGCAACTAATCTGAACAAATCAATTTGACTTAGCTGAAATATTCTTTAAGCTAAAATTCATTCAACTCATCTGCAGTTTGTGTTGTACATACTGAGATACTTACTTCTTAACAAACACGCACACACACACACACACACACACACACACACACACACACACACAACCACAAGAAAAGCAATCTAGTGTTTGCAGTCCAGTGCAGTGAGGAATGCTCAGACTTGTATATCGGAGAAACTAAACAACCATTAAACAAAAGCATGGCTCAACACAGGAGGGCCAACTCCTCAGGTAAATACTCAGCAGTTTACCTACACCTGAAAGATAAGAGGCACTCTTTCAAGGACAACAACGTACATATCTTGAATAGGGAGGACAGATGGTTTGAAAGAGGAGTGAGCAAGGCGATCTCCATCAAAGTGGAAAACCCATCTCTCAACAAGGGAGCCGTGTATGACGTCACTTATCACCCACCTACAATGCTGTTCTTTCATCCCTTCCCCTGAGTCTTAACAGGCACTCACATTTAGACTCATGGACAACTCGTCCGTACGTCTAGGTGGCTTAGGGGGTATGGGTGATCACCTATTGATCGAAGGTTTGCTGGTTCGATCACCCGCTTCTCCATGTCGAAGGTCCTTGAGCAAGACCCCAACCCCAAATTGCTCCCGACAAGCAAGTGAGCCTTGCATGGCTGCCTCGGCCGTTGATGTGTGAATGTGTGAATGCGAGGCAAAGCGCTTTTTTCCAAATGCAGTCCATTTACCAACTCCAACGACTGTTATTTATGACTCTAATGACTTGTAATGACTGTTACTATAACAACCAGCATCGCTCACAAACCAAGTGGTATCAGTGACCTCAATTCCAACCTCACAGAGGTCGAATACCCGGGAAATACCTGGGACTCCCCACCAGTCAGTCAGAACGGAAAAATCCCCCAGGATGAGAGGCTTCAAGTATCTTCAACTAGGTCCAGTTGCCCTCAATTCAACCCTCTTTATATAACCATGACCTGGATGACTGAGATTCTTCACAGAGAACTTCTTGCCTCTCTTTTGACTCCCTCGCCCTATCAAATACTCATTAACTCTCTACTCTATCTTTTCTCACCCAACGCTGTGCAGGAACACAGATCAATAGAAGTTTGTGATGTGATTCCCCACTTTGAGTGCCTCACTCTCTGCTGATTTTCCTCCCTTTCCCTTTCCCATTCATCTCTCCTTCCAGACCCCAACAACAGACCTTTGAGTTGTATGATCTGACCAAAACAATCTGGTTCTCCAAACACAAATCAGCCATGGCAACCTCAGAAAATACTTAGATAATTACGTTTGAAAAGTTCCAAATTGGTGATGTATCCCTACGATAGACAGTAAATAGGTCACAGCAGGACCACATCTGGATTCTATATGTATATTTATTTGCACGGTTCTGTACACTGATGCTGCTCACGTTTAAAAATGCTGCTCTTGTTTACTTGTTTACTTATTTGCACGGATATTGTTTCTCACCTGGCATCATCCCAAACTGTACAGTTGTTTTTAATTCCTATGTTCTTACAACTACTATGTTCCCTGATTTGCCCCCCTTGGACGAATAAAGTTTCTTTAATTGAATTGAATTTTTTCAGTTTTGCTCAACAAAGTCAGAGATGGCTCCAAAAAAACCCCAACAAACACGACAAAATGATGACCTGCTTCCATTTTGGTGATATTGTTTAAAGGATAAAGCTGCCATTATTTATTCTACATTATTTTTTTAAGATCAACAGGAGCCCTGGCCTTGAGTGGGTGACAGGTCATCATGATTAACCTGGCAATTGTGGTTTGTTTAAAAAAAAATGCGTTTTTGATGTTTCTCAGCTTACACATCAGGTGCTCCACTCCTGCCTCGACAGATTTTAGCTTTGGAAGTGGTTAAATGCATTTTTTTTTGCTACTTGCATAGAAAAACAAAACTATCTCTACACCAGGCCTTTATCCTTATCACTGTCATAGATGACGCACCTTTAAAAGTAGGCCACTTCGTTCACAAAATACACAAATCCAGTTCATTCACCTTAAGAAAATAAAGTTAAATGGATACTGTCAATACTGGATCCCTGCAAGTGAGCAAACACATCCGTGCGTGACATAAAGTGAAGAAGAGGTAAAGTGATTGTGTGAAGGGCTGATATCCATTAGTGGTTGTCATGATAATACATTGGTGCTGGCAGCTGATGCTGCAGGCCCATTCTATGTGGAAGACTTGCTTTTGACACACACACACACACACACACACACACACACACACACAGACCGACAGACAGAGAGAGCATAGGGTTCAGTCAAAGCACACAGAACTAATTGAAAGGCGAATGGCAGTATTCATTATTCATAGTTTGGGCCTTTGTGTTGGTTGTGCATTTATTTACTGACTTTATGTGATGTTCTGCCATTTGCATTGATGCCAGGTAATTACTTGCCTGGTAAACATAACAGTATTTTAATGTTATAAATTTACGTGTTACAAGGATTAAAATGCAATCTGTGATTTTTAAGATTTCTAACATTCAGTACTATATAAGATGAGATAAGATGAGATAAAACTTTATTGATCCCACACCAGGGAAATTCCCATGTCACAGCAGCTGAAAAGATGCAGGTATTAAAAAAGGTTGAGAGGTTATATGAGTGGAGACAAAAAGTTTTAAACAGCTATTATTATTCTGTTTATAACATTTAAAAAGATGCATGTTGGTAATAAGTAATATATGTTTGAAAAGAACTGAATTTAAAGACTAAATCTAGAGAATCTGCCCTCATGTAATCAAGATCTGCCTGCACTGCTTTGGTTCAGGTCGGTGTCGACTTGCGGAGGATCTCATGGCGATGGCTTCACTTAGAACACAACCTCCCCAACAAACTAGTTCTCTTATTATCAAGGCCCACTTTCATTCACCAGCCTGCAACTCTCACACTAAAAAAATGTATTTATTGCTTTGCAGTGGCAGAAAATTGCCTAAATTTGATGAGAACGCGCACACACTCTCAATCTTCTGTGCGTTCGTCATCCGGGAGCTATCAGAGCGACGTCAATTAGGGGCAATGCGACACGAAGGCATCATTTATAATCGAAAAAATAATCACAAAACATTTAGCCCTTGGGGATCAGCAACACAATTTGGCTGTGGCACAGATCCTTCATCTCTCCACTCCCACCCCCTGTCACTCCCACTACCTTTCCCCACTCACATCTGGGAGCTATCTGGGGATAATTAGCAGCTAATCAATGTTTAATTAAAACAGGGTTGTTAATTAAAATGACTTGTGAATGGGTTTGGGACCTGCTCCTTTTTTTCCTGACACCTCAGGTATGACTATGGGGTCTCTCCGGGGGAACCGAGGGAGAGCTACACTGTATACTGTAACTTTAGTAACTCGAGATGAAAGTTTGCAAAGTCATTAAAAGCCAGTTGAATTTAAACTCACATCAACTTGGCAAGTAACACAATGTAGAATTCCTGTTTTCATAAAACCCTAAGGTATGCGTAGTTAGATTTTTGTCCAAATGCCACAAAATTGGCGCAATTGCAAATCACTGTGTGCTTTCTTCAAACAGTGAACACAGGCGTGACCGTTTTCAGAATTAAAAGATTTCCTGCAAATTATGTATATCATGGCTGGCCACATCTGCTCCGTTAAAGAATGAAAATGCCTTGTCTGTCCACACACACACACACACAGCATGTGGTATTTATGTCCTTTAGGGAAAGAGAGATGACATCTCCCTGACCGCGTGGCAGAAAAACAGTGATGTTTTGCAGTGAAATAAATATAATTTGGTCACAGTGCTGTTCATTTTTAAACTCTACTTTCATCAGTTATACCATAATTGGTTTTTATGACAGTAAAATGCCAAAACTGTTCCAAATCATTCAAATATTTATTGAAATTTTATTTTATTTTATTTTTTTCCATGTGTGAGATACCTCAACTCAAACGTTGGCTTCCGTTTTGCGTTGCTATTCGTCCCGTTTGCGAGACTGAGAATGGAGTGGAGGCTTAAACTCTATGTAAGACAATATACTATAAATGACCCCATGGTGGAGATATTTTGTTCTTGGTGCAGTTAATCCATACTTGTAGAGGATGACGGATAGCCTTTTGGTTTGTTTTTAGTGGCTTTGATTGAATACCAGCCTCTATTGTCTTGTTTCCAGTAGAACAAATGAGTTTCAGTGAGTAGCCACCAGCATCGGGACTGCTCCTTCAAAATGAGGTATTTTTATCTGCTGCCTCTGTTGGGAGGAAATGGAGGAGGGAGAGGGACGGAGAGGGAATGCACTTGTCCGCTGGTAATGCCAAGAAGCTGTATTTTGTAGCAAGAACTAATTGGAACCACAGAACAGCTCTCATAAGAAAGCTCTCCCTTCTATTGCAGCCAGCGATTAACAGCGGCCTTTAGTTGGAGGTGGTTAGGAGTGGTTAGGCTGAGAGTCACTGTAACTAATTAATGTCTGTTGGAAACCTTGTGACATTTTGCAAAATAAAAAGATGGATTCCAAAGCTCAAACTCCTCCTTGAGACACAATTTGCCAGCCAGACACATGGGTGCACAATTGAACAAGCACGATACATACGTTTACTCTAATCACACATAAGGGGGTAAATTATTGCTTGATTAAACGTCCTTTACACGGTGACAGTGAATTTATGTTATGTGCGTGATGTTATTATCTGTATTTGGGCCAAATGTTTTAGTGAACAATACATTTTTACACTGTTTGTATATCCTGTGCTCAGCCTCACAAACATTCTTTCCAGGAGATGCACACTACATCGGTAACATTCACAATTAAGATTGTTCTGTAAGTCTCGATTTAGAAAAGTCAAAATAAAATGCTCAGATTTACATTGTTGCACCAAGAGTTTTTTCAAATTTGTGTGTTTGTAAGGTGTTCGTTCATTAAATGTGGGCGTTGTTATGTAGCACTACACTAAAATAGGTCACGCTAAATAACACAATAATTATAGCTCATTTACGAAGCTTCCCTTGTGTTAATTAGCACATCAGTGTCCCATTACAGCTTGTCAAAGCAAAATGGACATGTCAAATCACAAAAGGAAACACCAACGTCTGCGTTATACCTGAGTGCTTTAAGACAGGAGGGAGAGATGAATAACTCCCAGATGTTTGGCAGAAATGCTTCAACTGAAAAAATAAAATGTAGCCTTAAATCTCATCGTGGTATCAGCATTTGAGTGTTTTTGTCTGTTTTGTGCGATCGCCCTGACATTGGCGATCAAATAAACCACTCCCTTGGGACCCTGCACAGGACAGCGCAATACAGAGTGGATGGATGGTGACGTGTCCGCTGTGTGTGGAAGTATAAAATGCCTTTAAGGAGAATACTTAAAGTGCACAGCAGCGCCGTGAGACAAAGAGGTTTAGTCCAAGCTATACATTCTGAGTGCAGTGCCTGTAGAATCTATGAGCGATTAGACTTTGGCTGACTTGACTCCCGCAGTGCAGCCCAGAAAACAAAGTTTGCTCTCATGATTATAAACCACATCGTGCTGCTTCCTGTCTGTTACAAAGTGACCGAGTAGGACCCAAATTGCTGAGACAAACTTTGCAACAGCTATGGTAAAAAGCACACAGTCTGTTATTCTTTTTAAGGCAAAGGTTATGCAGCTTTATCTGAGGCTTCAGGGTCAGGCAGAGCTCTTATGGTTTCTGGTGTCGGCCTGTGGAGCAGCCACACCCATGCTCCAGACACACACATACCTGGTTTTAACACCCATCCGGGGCGAACTGATCTCAAGTGGCCAGCTATCCGTCTCCAGGGATACGTCCTGCGATCAGATCTTGCTACCCCGCTCCATGTGTAAATAAACACGGCGTTTCTGATGGCAGTCTTGAAGTGTTTCATTTTACGCTGGCATTGCAGCCATGTCCGACTGTAACCACCCACCGCCATCCTTTTAGAAACGTCCTCATGTGTGGCCTGGTTGGAAAATGAGTCATCTAGTGTCAGTTGTAATCGAACCAGACAGCGTGTGTCAGGTGTACTCCAGCCATGTGAATCTATTTTGCCTGTTGTTGTGGTGACTTCTTCCACAGTTTTCTGCTTCTTATTTTTGTTGTTCTTGTTATGTTTTGTGTTTGGTGGGTTCCATCTCTTTATGACACATATCACACACATCTGATCTCGTGTTGCCTAGAACACCTCCTTTCCAATCTAAGGATGCATTGAGGAAGCATTTGGTGCATTCAGAGATGTACTCATTTGAGTTTCTGCATTCGACTGTCAAGCACAGCTTACTTGGTTGCCTGAAATGACAGAAAAAAAGTGGGACGGGTTTGATAGCCAAGCCTTATGTGCAGTGAGAGAGAGCATTCATGTTGTGGTGTGGGAGCATCTTAAGAACAGCCACGAAGATGGATATCAGTTTTATAAAGCATGCAGACAAAAAGTTGTGGCTTAAGGGTCCAACATGCTTCAGCATCTCAGAGATTACCATAGTAACAGAAGCAATTCTGCCTTGTGCAGTGTGCAGTCAACAATGATAAAGTTGTTTCAGTGATCATTTTTGTGAATTTCCACCTCTTCCCTGTAACATTTCAACAGGGAAGCAGGTAGAAATATGGCCACTTTTAGCAGTGCCACTTTTCTGTCATTTTGCAGTGCAAAGAAGTGCGACAATATGGAAGCAAAGTTGGATAAACACTATTTGTCTGAAAATGTTTTATACATTTTTGGAAAAATGTCTGTTAGCCAAACAAAATTAAGATATATTTCAAACCAACAGCTCTTTTTGTTTAAAATGAGTTTGTGCCTGTCAAGTCCAAGTGTGCCAATGTTGAAATAGTGACCATTTACATGTCTCCCTAAAGCTGAATAGTAAGAGCAGAGTTTCATTCCATTCCATTTTGTCAAATGTTGTGTTCGCATCCATGGATGGATGGATGGATAGATGGATGGATAGATGGATGGATAGATGGATAGATGGAGCATGATGACATAATGGAGAAATGAAAAGAATAAAACAGTAATAGGAAAGAGACTGATGAGATGGAGGGCAAGGCAGAGCACTTCAGACAACTGTCAGAGTTGGCTCCATGTGCAGTAATAATAAATGGAGCTTCATTATTTAGTTGTGTGTATCTGTAGTTTTGCTGGAGCTGCAAGTTAAATTGCAAACCTCCAGCCTACTCATCATTCCGCTATTCTGCTAGTATCTAATCCAGGAAAGAGACAAAACCTGTTTGAAGAGTGTGCGTCTGAGTCGGGGCATACAAACTCTGTGTACATGTGATCCTGAGTGTTTGTATATGTATTTTGCCAAGGGAGATGATTATCTATTTACAGATGCCACCCACAAAATCCCATGACTCTTTACTGTGGAGGCTGGATGAGGGGGAGACAGACAGAGGAGAACAGAGAGAGAAAGTAAGAAACAGAGATGTTTGCATATCATTCTCCTTCATCGTGCCAGCCCTTGAAACATCACCTTTTTCAGTAGCTATCGTAAAGCTCCATCCATACCCGGGAGAACGGGGAGGTGGATAAAAAAAAAAAAAGCAATTTACCTTGCAAATTTCTTGCTTGTACCATAATAGAAGTGAACTCAGCTCGAGGTGTTTTCCCCATTAACAGATATTGTGCCAGTGTGGAGGCGTTAACATCAGCTGCTAACCTCCAGGTAGGAGAGGGCTGTGAGGTGAGATTTGTAGCCTGTGGAGGAAGCCCTCGTGTGGGCTGCACAGTGTCTCACCTCCACCTATTCAGAGCCAAGGTGCTAAGTGGCTGTGATAAGAGACCACCCGGGAGACACTCAGGAGAGGAAATGACTCTGAGAATGTGTACGTGTGTTTTCCATTTGCGCACACATTAGCCTCATGGCCATTTCACTACCAGAGCTTCTTGTTAGCTATTTACATTTTTGACATTATTTAATCATTTAGTTTATCATGTAGCCTGATGTTTTGCTGTGAGATCAGTTCACCTGTAAAAAAATCATAAATTTACTGCAGACATAACAATATAAATATCACATTTCTGCAAATACCAAACTGAAGTATCTTTCATTATCATGTACCAGTCAGTGTCACATGAGAAAGGGAGCAACATACGAAGGACAGAACACCAGGTTTCTATGCATACAAGTCATAACGGATGGATAGATTCCACACAAAGGAAAAAAAAAATCAGTTCATCATGTATAGATATATTTGTGTACATATTTTCTAGTGTCAGCAAGCTGCATTAAGGGAGCAAATGAACAGACGGAGGAGAGCACCTGTGCATCAAATTAAGTAGACCCAGAGGAAGAAAGTGTTTTGACCATGAACTTGAGGCCAAAGAAGTCTCAGCTGAAAGTGTAGCCCAAGGTCGACTAGAGGGGGGCAAGACATCTCGAAGGCAAGAGAATTAGGCCATCAGACACAGAACAAGAATCATATGTAGCAATCTAAACAATCTGAGGAATGTAGGCTATAAATCCAGGATTCCAAAATGGTAAATTCTATGGGCTTTTAGCAGTTGGCGAGATGTGTATTCTGTGACATATCAGGAATTCTGCAGTCATGAAGGCTTTCTGTGAGGCCTCAATCTGTAGCAAAGGACAGACCCAATGCTAACTTAAAATTCAAACAAAATAGGAGAAGAGATTCAAAAATTTCCCCCATGACTCCATATAAGCCACGCCCATTTGTGCTATCCTGTGTGTCTGTATCTTATCTATCTATTTATACACATGCATACATACATATTCACAGTTTAACATTAATCTTGGTTAGCATTTTAGTACTAGTCTAACACAGTCTTGTGAAATACCACGTTCCTGTCAGGCGTATTTGGAGTATTTGGATTTTAATTTGGAAAAAAATCACATTTCACACAAGTGGAGGAAAATTATTCCTTCAGGTTGAGTGCACGTGATAACGGGAGTTAATATTTCTCACTGCTCACAAATGTCCAAGAGCCATTATGAGCTCATCTGACTTTTAAGGTCATTTTTGCACATCAATTATTTACGTGTCTACCACATTTGTCTACCTCATACAAAGCAGAGGAATGTTGCAACTTAGCTGAGACAGTTTGAAAGGCTGTGCAAAAGAATGGGTTAATAATGAATGCTACAACACCCTCAATGTCAGCGAGTCCCTGAGGACGACTGCTGAATTCAACTTTTAACTTTTAAGAGTGGTGTAGGTGTGAACATTCTTGTCTGCGTCGAGAAGATGAGACTTCTCTAAATGCAAATGGAAAATAATGACAACAGGAATGAAAAGTAAGTAAATGAATAATATTAAGAAAACGGAATAAAAACTTTCAGACATGGCAAAACACAATTACAGCAAATTTCAGAGCGACTTACAACGAGCTCTCTGAATTTCCTGAGTTAATGAGCATACCTTCAACGTTTTTTCTTAAAGTCCAGGTATGTGGTGCATTAAAACACAACTGTGTGTATCGTAGCTGTCACCAGTAATGAAGCCCAGTGCAGAACTGTGTGCTGTGCTCAGTGGTTTGAGGGTAGATTGTGATCAGTGACCATATATTACATTGCCATAATCCAATACAGAGAAAAACTCAATAACACGCCTTCTGGCAGACACGGTAACATAGTACTTGTTTCTGTAAGAAAAAAAAAGAAAAAAAAAGCCAAGCTTTGTGCGCAACTAACTAGATTGTTAACATGGACATTGAAGGAAAGCCTTTCATCAACCCAGACACTAATATGTTTATAACAAGGATTTATTATTCACATAATAAACAATAAATTTAATTCAGCATTTACTCATGACTGGACAATTTAGACAGTGGTCGATAATTGTTCATGCTATCTGTGCAGCCATCCTTATGCCAACATAAGAAATCTTTCATATTAATGGGGCTACACTAGATTTTACAGTAGGTTGGATATGTTAGTTAAATGTTCAGCAATTAACACGAAAACGCTTCACATTCCGCACAATTAAAATATGTTTATGATCAACTGTAGATATTCTGTGGACTACGTTGAATGTAAGAGAGCAATGCAGTGACAGTCACAAAGATATGATCTACTGTGAACACACAGCAGTCAGATGAAGATTCAGACAAAGGAAAAACTAATGCCGGGAGGTGTGATATCCCCGTTGCTGTGATGATATGATTGTTGATTTGATAATCAGTGCAGCCCGTTCAGAGCAGCTGCAGTAGATCTGCCCAGTCAGAAACAAGTTTCCAGTTAAGAGGCGAGTCACTCTGATAAACCTCTAAGGAAGATGCTCTAATGTTTCCTCAGTTGCCTCGTTGACCCTCAGACCAGAATAAAGGGCCTTTGGACGTTCTCCACGAAGGCAGATCAGATCAGTTTGTAGGTCCAGTAAGAAACCATCCCAAGAGCTTTTTTTGGAAATTATCTGGGACATCCACACACTCAGCTTAACTTTAAATGTATTTATTGTACGAATCATGACATGGATCTCTTTGTCTTTGTCAAGTCTGTCGGATGTCTGAGATCCAATAGTCATAGACTTGCCATCCTTCTTGTTCCTTGAATTGACAAAAGATACAATCTTAAACGGCAGCTTGACAAAACGCGGCAACACCTGCCCTTGACTCAACCAGGGTGTTAACTCAGGTCGCCAGAAGGAGCGTGGAGGTAATCCTGTGTAACACGGTTCTTTTCACTGGAGCCACAACACACAAACAGACTTGTCCACAGGGCAAGGATGCACACTGTGACAGCTGCTGCCACCGGCTGCACAGGGAACTCCACAAACTCACAGTGACGCCGCGTTATTTTAGTCCTCAGCGTATTCTTTCGAGGTAAAAATGACACACAGACATTTCTCACAGGCACATTTTATATAGTTTGACAAATGGTACTAGTTTGGGTTCACACTATCTCGTCAATTTTATTTATCGTTTACTCTGCTATGTAAGCTTAGCCACTTTGCTGTGCCGAGGGTCTGCTGCTTGGATTCCATCCCCTCCGTAGCAAAGAGTAAACAGAGTGAACATCCAAGCGGGACTGTTGGACCTCACCAAACCATCTACATCAGAGGGCTGTTTGCTGTCATTCCTCCTTCAGAGTAAAACTATACACATGAACACAGGCTGCTGTACTCCCCTTCAATTAACCATGGACTGGCGAACATGGTATAAAGCCTAATCCAGTATCCCAAAACATTAATCTGACGGGAAGTAAATGTTTTTCTGATTAAGTTCTGCCATCTTATCATTATTTTCCTTATTGTTATTAATTACTTTGCATTACAAAACCTATAATATTAACCAAACAAATGACATTACATTAAAAATAACATTGACTAAAAGCAAAAAAAGTAATCCAAATATGTGGTAATCTACACGTTCAATCGGGTATTTTCATCGTAACTGAATCGCGTTCTTTGTCAATCAAGGTGTGTTGTATCTCCAAGGAGGTTGTGGTCGAGGGAGTTGTGGTTATGTGGTTATTTCTAACAGTATGTCGCTCCATTTGAGTGGCATTAAAGAGGTTCTAAAATATCTTTTTGGTTTCGTGTTTCGAGTAAATGGATGGTAAGATGTAGCATTATAGATGTAGCAATCTTTTGGGGTTTCATTATTAAAGGTGAGCAGGGAAGGGTCACAACCTTTTTGTGTCTCTCTGTCTCAGAGGCTTCCCAAATGTAATTGGGGTGCTTGACTGCATCCACATGCGCATTAAAATACTATTAAGATCCACATGAAGGGGATTTCATCAATCGGAAATCTTTGCACGGCGTCGATGTTACCGTGCGGCCTTACTTAATGATCTTAGAGCAGAATAATGGTTTTGCAGCTACGCCTACAAGCGGGTGCGTCGTATCGGTTCTGTCCTGACCCATAGAACCCCTGACATGGGTAGATATTTTTTAACCTCTAAGTTCAAATGAGTGACTCATATCCCTCCCATGTGCTTTGTTAATATTTTGTCTTCATTGTTATGCTAGAATGCACATGGCACTATTATATTATTATAGATTATCTGTAACGGTCACTGCATCTATTCTAATCTGGTGACCTCTTCAGTTTCCCGGTGACTGGCACAGGGCAAGGCAGACACATCAATTACGACAAAAGGTGTTTCACACATATTAGTTGTTGTCATGATAATGACTTTACACCTCCTCGGCGAATTTTCAGGAATGTTGTTGGGCTATGCCTGCATTTGGTCAGCTGATGTCCAGATTTCACTGCTTTCGCTACTTTAGAGTGAAGCGTGACAGAGCGTCAGAAGGTGTGACTCCACTTTGTAATGTTCTCAGTGCAGTCTGCATAGATAATGGATCCTGTCGCTTGAGAACCTGTAACACTGATACAGATGCTGGTCAGGGAGCCAAGGGGTCTGCTCTGTTCCTAAATTTGTGGACCAGTTTTCCAGCTTTCGGAATTTACCTGTGCAGCACTGAAGTCTCACTGAAAGAACGCCAGACCCACCTGTGTCCACTTGGACAAACCTGTTTCCAGTTAGACACGCCTGTCACCTAGACCACCGCACAGTCACATCCTTCAAGATGGGAACAAGATCTTGATGAAGCATATGATGAATCCAAAGAAATTATGAAAACGGCAATAGGCAACGGTGTTAGAGTGGTGATAATGTGAAAGAGAGCAAAAAGTAGCAGACAAACTAATGGCTGTGCATTATTATTCTTTCCAGACTAGACGATCATTAATTCTGCATTTGTACTGCGTCTATATGATGCTGCTCTTATTCATATTCTTTCCACATTTAGATCAAACACACAAAGGAAGAACTCCATTTTAACGTACAATCATCACAAAAAACAACCAAACATAAAAACAAAAGAAAAAGAAAACCACCACAGGGTCACCGCAGAGGCTTATGATTATAAAAAGCAAACTTAATAATGATCAGTACATATCAAATTATAGAAATATTTATTACTTTAGGCATTGTGTTACTTCAAGTTCAACTCCCTAAATATTCTGGAACTTCTGGATTATCTCTGGCTATGGATTATTCCATCCCAATGGAACGATACCTCTCCTTAAGGACCGTTTCGGTGTACGTAAAAGAATGTTGGTGATCACACAGCCTTCTCTTAATTTGGAATTCTCCTCATATAAACCTGGCAGGTTTGAGTTCACAGACATGTTATTGTGGCATCAGATCCAACAAAGGCTTGTTTTCTCCTTTGAAGAACTGACGTACAAGGGGTAGACTAGACAAGTGGATACAGTTAACATTAAATCAAATTTTTCAAAATATAACAGAGAAAACACTTTTTTGCGGTTGCAGTGGCAGTGTTGGTGTGTCTGAGTGTATTATGCTGCAATCAAACATGATGTTCAGGCAGCAGCCAAAGATTTCCAGCACACCCGAGCATCACGTGGGACCTAGTACAGCTAACGTCTAAGGAAGATCACATGGAGGTAAAAAACACTTCAGATCCAAGTCTGAATCCTGGATAGCTGCACCAAACGTCAATCATGAGATCGTCAAACTTCTAATGCTATAGTCGAAATAAAATATGATGAAAATATGTGAACACGAGCCTCTACTCATACATGGAGTTACCTGTTTGGTTACAAATACCCCATGATCACCATTTCCTCCTAGAAATCACTTGAGCCAAATTATGTGAGACTATAACAGAGCGACTCAGAAAAATAACATCATTTACACATCCGCACACACAAACCCTGTGCATACCACTAAAAGCATGTGCAATCATTTCATCCAGTAATCATTGGATTAAGTTAATTTAAGGATTACTAGAGCCATAGACACTGGATTAAAAAAAATCTGATCTTTTTATTTATTAGCTAGTTGTCAGGATGTTAAGATGATCTCTACAAAGATGACAATTTATGTTTCGATAACAAATTACCAATCCTACCTTGGAAAGAAAACAATCACTAATCCAGTGCAGATGTAAATGGACAGACATTTTTGAAATTTTGTAAAATCGTATTATTTTCTGTCCGTGAACACTGCAAACACACGGCGCTGCACACAGGTAACATGTTTGACTTACTGCCAGGAATGCAGATACACCTCTTGCTTTGGTTATGCAGAGACCAGATGGCTTATGAAAAAACAGCCCAACACCCCATATTCTCACAACTTTCATCTTTAATTAGAAGTGCAGACTCCACATGGCCTGATCACTTTGACACTGTCCAGTGATGTTACCTAAGGCTCATTGTTTCATTAAAGAAATGTACTGCAACAGATTTGATGTTCCAAATGTTTACACAAGTTGTATTTCTTCCTTTCAAAAGACAGACTGTAACATTTTTAAAATCTGATATTTGTCTGTTATTGTTAAAAACAATATAAAAAAAACCCAAGATAAAATAATGCATAACGTTGACATTAATGATTCCATATGGAAAATAGTTTAGACTTTTTAATATGGGAACGGACAAATGAAGGATGGATACGCACTGATAATATGAAAGTGCTAACAGATAGAAACATGAGAGGGCAAGGATGAGGAGGGTTGAGGAGGAAGAACTGATGAGGGGACAGACAAAGATCAGGGTGAGACATGGGGGAGGACAAACAGGATTAAAGGAGCAGGACTAAAAGTGGGAAAAGCAGGAGATGGGTTTCCTCTGGGGTTCACTCCCTGTCATGCTGCGTTGAGTTTAGTCTCACACACAAACAGACGCACACACACACACACACACACACACAGAGACACACACTTGTGCAGGTCTTTACCTCATACCTCTCCCCTTGTTCATCTTCTTTCTCTCTCAAATCCCCTCTTGCTTAGTGTGTGTATGTGTCTGCGTTTGTGTGTGTGTGCGTCCACTCACTTGCACATGGCGAACTAGATCGACACTACAGTAGCCAGCTCAACCCACACAAAACACACCCCTCCACATACACATACTGTAGGTCTCCCTCCTCCTCCTCTCTTGAATGCATCCTCCTCCTCCTCTTCTGTTTCTCATTCTCTCTCTCCACCTCAGTCTCTTGCTCAGTGCGAGTTCGTTCGGCAGAGCGGCAGAACAGAGCAATGTGTGAGTGTGTGCCACAGTCTGTGTAAGTGTGACCAGAGCAGTAAGAGGAGAGAGATCCACAGACAGGAAGGCAGGTAGAAACAGAAACAGAGAGAGAGAGCGTGTGAGAGATAGAGAGAGATAGAGATCCACAGACAGAGCCAGGACTGAGAGGACTGAGAGAAAGCAACTCTTCTGACCACAGTGAGTACTGTACTGTACACAGATACACACACTCACTACTGAGGGAGCTGTTTCCTAACAAACTGACTGGGTTGTGTGTTGGACTTGGCGTGAGTGGCGCCTCGCTTTTTGTAGTTTACATTGTTTACAGCAGAAAGTAGCAATGCATAGGAACGTCTATGACATCACCCGCAGGTCATCGGTCACATCATGCCACTCCGCGTGAATGTGCTGTATGAATCAGCGTGTGTGTGTTTGTATATGTATATTGTACAATCTTAAATGTACATTTCTCGAGTGTCATTGTTGCAAACTGGCTCACACACACACACACACAGAAATTCAAGTTAAGTCAGAGGAAAGCAAATATGCACGGTGTTTTATTCTGCGTATTTGTTGTTGTTGTGATCAGGCAAAGTTTGACTTTTCTTATTTCCTGAGCGATGAGTTCTCTAAGTGTGTAGTTTTTAAAAATCATACGCCTGCTGTGTGAACCGGCGAGGTACATAATTTCAGATTTGGTGCCACATGCTTGCAGATTTATTACACTGAACAAGCTGCACGCATACACACACACACACGCTCACACAGACACAACACTCCTAAAGTGCAGTCAGTAGATATCTCCCTGTGTGTGTTTGAGTTTTCTTCCTTTTCTCCCATTTCCTTCGTTTAGAAACAATTTTCCTCTTGTTTCTCTCTTACATAAAAACAGTATTCGTAATGCGTTTAAATCTGTACATCTGATGCGAAACACTCTCAGGCTTTGTGTGAGATCCGATCGTCCAATCGCTGCCACCGAAAGCTGAAGAAAGGCAGAAGCAACCACTGTAACAGTAACTTCACGATAAGATATGATTCTTTCATTTCAGCTCTCCCACATATCTGCGGGTGAGTTGGAGGGGGGGGCGGATGAAAAAACGTTAAAAAAAAACCAAGCAGCTGTTGACAGCGGAGTGAAGATGTTCGCAGGATGTTGAGCAGAGAAATAAAAAGAAGGATTATATCAACTTAAACTTAAAAAGATTGCCCGTGATAACCAAGCCCATCTTCTCCACTTTCCTGGCTCCTGTGTGGCTTTGTTGCCTGTTCTTTCCTTCACCCAACATGACAAAATCAAACGCAGCCCTGCCGCTTATCAGCAGATACACAATAGCTGGAATAATAACAATAAATGTCGTAACATCGGTTGACTTTGACGCCGTTGCTGCTTTTTTCCATTCGCAACTGCCGCTTCTGTGTGTTCATCACATTCAGTCATGGCTGACTCGTCTCTTGGATGTGTTTATTATGAAATGCTCCACGGGTTTTATTGTCGTCGTAGTGATAAAATGCTGATTGAGAGATAATAAGATCTCAAACGTAAAGTTGTGTTATTTATAAATTTGATTAAAGCACTCGGTCTGACGGAGAACAACCCATTCCCAGCAGGAAAGCGTGTTGTTGTGTGTGTTTGTCGGGCTGGTTGTGGAGCGGAGGATATCTGTCAGGATTTTCTCAATAAAAGCATTTAGTGGCTGACACTCCAAGCAGGGTGTGTCTGCTTCAGAGAGGATCCTCAGCAACAAGCGACAGCTCGTCGCAAAACAGAGCTGGAGGAAAGTTTCTTCTTCGGGGAGGACCATTTACTCCAGGTACTGCTCGGTACATGCAAGTGTGTATTTTCTTTCTGGTCAGCAGAGAAGTTGTTGGTGTGAGGGCGTTGATCCCCCTGTGGACACCCTGAGTCTAGACGGAGAGCTCCTCAAAGCCGTTGTGGATTGGCCTGGCTGATGTGTGTTTGTGGGGATGTACGCGTGTCAATGTGGTTGTGTTTCTCTTCTATCTATTTTAAAAATTTTTTTAATTCCATAGTAACCCCCTAAAGCCGTGAATAGATTAGTCTCATGTTGGAAATGAATGACACTCGTCACGTACTATGTAACAATTAAGAAAACGAAGAGGTGCTCACATTTGCCTCAACACCGAACAGAAATCTCTAATAGCGTCAAATATATTCAAATTTCTCGCGTGATTTTGTCACGGGAGCAATGATATAACATTTTTTTTAGTTGCACACGATACGCTCATAAAAAGTTATCGCAAATAATTTCAGACTGCAGAGTTTTGTTTTTTTTCCATTTGTGTAAGATTCCCCTTAAATTAAAATCATAAATGTGGCTAATAAATAATAAGACTTTAAGACAATAATTTCAGATCATTCGGCCGGAGACATGGACATTGAATTTTCTGTCAATATGAGAAGAAAAACAAAACATATCCGCTTGGCACAAAACTGATTTTTAAACGACACTCACACTTTTAAAACAAAGATGCCTGCTCATTCGACACAACACGTCAAAAATGAAACTTTTATTATCAGATTTGATTCACATCAAAATGTCTCAGGTCATGGAATCCTTGCCGGAGGACATAGTTTTGTACAAAGATAAAGGAAGACTCCTTATCTTTACAAACGCTCAAAATAATTTAGCTCTAATTTTTTTACCGGCAAAATTATGAAGTATATCTAATAAATATTTAGTTATTTGCTCATATATCTTCCAACTGTCAAGCAATTGCCCATTTCTCCTGTTTATTAACAGCTTCATCCTGTGTGCCATATAAAGTAGGGGTGTTGCATCTTCGTTTAGTTGACAAAATTAAATTGCACCTTCTAAAATGTGTCGAAAATCTTTTTCGCTGTGCGGCAGACAGATTTTCATTTTCAAACCCGAATGATAGAAGAGGACTTTGTGCTCTGTGTCAAACAGAATGTCAGCTTTTTAAAGTTGTTATCGTATTTTTCTACAGAAAGAAACGGCGTCTCGTATCTCTGACTGCAATGTAATCATCGCCGTGAAAACCTCTGAGAGGCACAAACCAGAGCTCGGTCGTTTCAAGCCTTTACAAGGTTACAGTAAATATCCGGAATTTGAAGGCATCTGATGCTAAAAAAAGGTGTTTTGAATTAAACAGGGAATGAAGTCATCGCTGACAGTTCATCATCGTTCCCCAATCATTTCTACAATAACCATTCATTGTGAATGACATATTCAATTTACAGCTTTGTGCCCAAAAATCTGATAAACATTGGTTTTCATTTGGTAACATCACACCCTTCAACCGCATCTCTTCTCGTTTGATCTGGAAACGATCACACACACACACACACACACATATCCCCGACTGTCAGTCAGACGCTGTTCAACAAGTTTTCTTTTATGAATGCATACAAACCCACAACCCATAAAAACTTTTTGTGGGATTGGGTTCTAATCCCTTAAAGCGGACTTGTTATCCCTTGATGAACTCTATCACCGCCGTAGCTTGTGCACCTACAAGCTGTTTTCACTGAGCGTCTTTGTTGGTTTAAAAGTGAATGCGTTACGGCGCAGTATGCCGTTTGTATGTGTGCGTGCGTGGGGGCGTGTGTGTGTGTTTGTGTGTACTGCTATTGTCTGATGTGCTGCAGTGACAGTGCAGATAAGGCTTTCCTCCGGAGGCCTAATCCCTCCTGTACGGAAGGAGCAGAGATGGATGGAGAGAGAGAGAGAGAGAGAGGGGCGAGCGACAGACACACAGACTTTGGTGCGTCTGAGTTGATCACAGCGAGTTCCGGAGGAAAAGCTCGTGTGTTGTTGCGTGTTGGTGCGTGCGACGTTCAGACGGCGGCTTTTCAGAGGGGAGCGAGCCAGATTTGCATGTGAACAAGGGCTTTAACGGAGCCGTGAACCGTTAACGCTCATTCACTTTGGTTTTTGTACAGAGAGAAACAGGTGTTCTGCAATTCACCGTGAATGCCGTCTCTTCCAAAATATTTCCCTCAGCAGCTCTGTTCTTTGTATTCTCCGCCGCCGTTTGCCTCGCCAGCGCTTTCAATAGCTGCGGTTGGGCTTCCGTTCATAGGGCCAATAAACGATTTGGGGCGATGGCAACACACACAGGAAAAAGGCTGCATCCATTTAGTCATTTTTAATGGATCCGTACCTAATGGAGAGGACAGGAAGTTGACTTTTGATCATATTTGACTTTGTAATTTGCAGCAGCAGTGTGTCCCAATTCCGTTGTATAGCCGTCCTCTTTTCCCTCCGAGCGATGTCTGCACGCGACTTCACTTCAAGGGAATGTTGCATAACTATGAGCTTCACTCCGTTCCTGTTAAATATTTCATGACCTCCCCCCCCCCAAGCTTAATTGTGCGACGACTCAGTGGGTTCCTTTCCCCAAAATGTGAGCCAATTTTATACTGTACGCTATAATAACAACAGAATAACTATGTTATTAAAGATACAGAGACGCCAGGCTGCTGTGAACGTCTTACTCTGTATCATACTGCAGGTTCGGGTCCTGGCGCATCACATAGCAGCTCAACTGCAACAGGGGTGGAGAGAGAGAGAGAGAGAGAGAGAGAGAGAGAGAATAAGAAGAGAGACAGCGACAAAGATACACACAGGAAATATGAATTAGGACCTGAAGAAATCCATTTCATTTCTTCTATAATCTGTTTTATTTGTTGTTTTTTTCCCCCAGATTCCGTTTTATCATTAAAAGGGTTGCCTGGTGAAATATTGCATAAGATTTAAAAAATTTTTTTTTTTTTTTTCCAAGCGCTTCACATCAGAGTTTCACAGAGTAAATGGATCAAACTGCTGGGCAACGACAAATCAGGACTCGTGCTTTTAGGCAGTAAGATGCATTAAAGTTGTATTTTCTAAACATACATTTAGTACAAAGGTATTTTATCAATATTTTCTGTGTTCATTTTTTTTAATCCTCTTCATGCCTACTGTTCTTTTTCTGCTGCTCGTTTTTTGAACCTTAATGAGGTGTTTTTGATACCGTGAGTCACACACACACACACACACACACATATCACAACGTTTAGAACAAATTCACCAAGTCACAATGTGCACGCGATGATCATTATTGGATGTTTCGTGCTGTGGAATGGAGTGGTGTGTGTGAAGCTTTGTTGTTTTTGGAGGTGTGTTTATTATGGTATGTTGTCATTCTTTCAAATCCAGTCAGCAGCTGAATAAAAGCTGCGGTCCTCAATTTAGCAGTTAAAGCTTCACTTCTGTTCAGCCCCGCTGCAGCCCCGACACACACACACACAACACACGCACACGCACACAGTCTAAATCCTAAACAGTATTTCTGTGCTTACGATTTTAATATGAATGAAATCACAAATGATTTATGAATACTACTGGTGCATTTCTTTCTTTCTGTGAAAATCCATGTTAAGCAGTGAGTTCTGTTGTAATTCTGTGATTCTCTACATTCTTCGCATTGTGGAAATGATCTCTACAGAGAGAGAAACAGACGGACACACAGACAGAGACAAAGGCAGACAGACACACACGGAAGGAGAGAGAGAGAGAGAGAGACAGTCTGTCTCAAACACATTAAGTTTACTCCCATTTCTTTTTATAAGCTGTTAATTTATTATTCTTTTCAAATCTTTTCAATTTAGTTCCAGTTTAATTTCACGATTTTTGTTGGCGTGTGTTTAGTTTGAGCTTTTCAAAAGAAAGCAAGAAGCACTCACAAGGTCAGAAAACATGCAGCACAAAAGTTATTATGAACTGCGGCTTTATTAAAGTCTGAAAAGCCAAAGCAAAAATCCAGCACATTCAAAACAGACAGCTGACGGGTACGAATCACGGACACACCATCGGGTTCTCATTTCAAGCATATTGTCTTTAATTTTCATTTGTTTTGGAGTGTGTCATTTTTGTTTAATGTTTGTGTCTCGCTTACATTATGAGTTTAGTTTTTATTTTTCCTAACAAAATGCTTTTTAAAAAAAATAGTTTTATGTTTAGGTAACTTTTAACCTTTGAAAAGTGTCAACTCCAAAACACATTAGCAAACTTCTTCTAATGCGTGCTGATCTGAGAGTAAAGGTTGGCGGATTTACATTTGAATTTTGGATTTTAACTTCACTTTTTTCTCTCTTTCTCCTTTATAAAAACTCTGAGTTCACTCCAATACTCAAAACACCCACATCTTATTATAACGTGACTTCTGTATGTATTTATGACTTTACACTTTGCGTTTAATAACGTTATTGTCACCTGACGTACGTTGAGAATGGATTTTGAGAGATTACAATGTGAGCCAGACCACATACGGACGAGTTAAGGCCGCCTGGATTGTCCAGTTTTTGTCCAAAAGCCTTTTAATGCTCATGAAACTTGCTGACATGACATTTTTCCAAAAAAAAAAAAAAAAAATGGATTCAATGGATGCAGCATGAGCACTGACCAAGGAAACTCCAAGAACAAGTTTCCATCGTATTTTATAAAGATTTACAGAAAGTCACACTTGGTGCTGAGGTAGACGGAGATGCTGACGCTCAAATCAGAAATTGAATTTGGGTCCATTTGTTTGAACTTTCTCTGTAATTCTTTTAGTCAGCAGAGAAGTCCAGCATGTTCTTTCCAGTGACACCAAGTGAAGCTCTTTATACATTACTGTATAGAGGAGGTCCTAGTTCTGTTGTTCAGTCAAATTTTGTCATTTTTATACCGTTTATATCAGGTTGTTGCAGCTCTTACAGGTCAAAAAAAGGCCATCAGATAATAACCAATGGGTCTGTCGGCAATATGTTTTGGAATTTGGTGGCAGGGTGCAGGCAGGCACCGTGGGAATGAATCCAGTCAAGAATTTAATCCAATTTGCTGCCAATCCACACACAGGAATTTATTCATTGATTTCTAATCTTTAATTGGGTATAACTTTAATTTAGTGTTTTTAATTCATGTCTTTGTTTGTCAGTTTATTCAAAACGAATATGCCAATCGTGATGATTATCATGCTGTCATATTTTTTGTATTTCTCCCATGTTAGACTCTCAATATCTCCATTTTGATTCAGGAGTGTTCAACTGGTGGTTCACGGGCCCCTGCTGGCCCGTGGAGATATCGATTAAAATGACACGAGTGATGTAATTTTAGTGGCAGAAGCATTAAAATATTTTAGTCCAGGTGATTTTACCCTGACAATAATACATATGCGTTCACTCGGAAATTACTCAGAAAGATGGTTTGATGTATAATCAGCACATGCTAAAGGTAAGTAAGAGTTTTTTGGCTCATCATCGTACGTGGTGTGGTCCAACTGGATCACATTTTCTGTTTGTGTGGACTTTTAATGCAAGTACATATACTGCACAGGTCAAACAATGCAACATATTCGGAGTAAAGTAATATTACAGGTACCTACCTTGTGTTTGTGTGTTTGTCTGTGTGTGTGTGTGAAGAATGGCACTCTAAAGGATCCACTTGATTATGTTCAATGGAGAGCTTTCCCCCCTCAAACTTATTTATGTCTGCTCACCCACGGCCTGGACGCACACCCATAAATCTGTCACTGGCGCAGTCCACACACACACACACACACACACATACACACACACACACACGTACACGCACACTCACATACAGACACAACCTCTCCCTCTCTCTCCACGCATGTGAAGGCATCACTGTATTTATCAGCATCGCTTTCAAACGCCCATCTTCTTTCA
>OMNV01017123.1:7960-29510 GCA_900303265.1 Brotula barbata
CTACATAGGGCAGAAATATGTCAAATGTGTCCCCCTGTACGAGTTTTATACAATTATGTACACACCAGTGGAGGATGAAATGGGCAGGGACTGTGAAAACACATCGCTAACAGAAAGATGGACACATGATGATGGACAAACTAAGAATGTGGCAAAAAGCAGGGAGCGTTCCCTGGCACAGAAGGCATCTCATATTCATGTATTGTGATTACTTGTACTGTAATCCATCTGAGGCCCACTCCCAGAGGCAGAGCTCACGACACCTCAGCCAAGGAATCTGAGATGCTTTCATATCAGGCAGGATGGCTGTCAAAGTCCCACAAGATCCTCCTGCCTCCTCTTTGCCTTTTGTCTCCTTCTCTTTTCATCTTTAATCGCTTGTGGGTCTGTGTCACCTTATTTGCATCCCAGTTGCCTATAGATCTCTCTCTCATCTAGGCTTATTATACTCCAGTGTTGCAAGCAGACAACAGTGAAAACCACCCAAAATAGGCTGAAAGTATTTCAATTTCCTCCCAAGTGATAACATTTTCTGGATAATTCATATCAAAGAAAACAGACAAATCAAGCAAACTTCACGTCAAAGAGTTATATTTCACTTCTTTCCTCTTCTTTCAAGATGATGGCACTAGGTTGTGGTTTCAGACGTCCCTATTTTTAGTCAGGCAGAACTATTGCTTTGTTCTTTCAGGAAAATCGATTTAATATGTGTCCGTGCTCAAGCAGGACCATTCCCTTTACTATCATATGCAACACAACACGTCTTAGCATTGGGTGTTTGTTAAAATGAAGAAAATGTCATTTACACCAGAGATATTTGTATCTCTACGCTGACCCTACACGTATGGATTGGCAGTATTTCAGATAGTTGTATTTGAAATACACATTTTGAATGCGAAATACTGTTTTGTATTGCATGATCTTGAAAAAAATTGTAAATGTATCAAATGTCATTCCCCTGGATTAGATTAGATTAGCCAGCAAATGTCGGCCTCACAGAGGACATTTAATGTAGAATAATGTAGAAATGATGTATTTAACCTCGTTTTATGATTCAGTCAAAAAGCTGACTTTTAATTTGCATTCAAAGGGTTTTTAATTTAATTTTTAGATGATGACCAGATCACTAGATAGCTAACCAGCAGCTAATGTTGCTCTCCAGACAACTCAGAGTTCTATCTTTCGTTTAATTGAAGAGAATCAGCTTGATGACAGTTGAACCAAGTCAGTGAATAAATAAGAATTATTGGCGTAAACAAACACAATATATGGTTAAAAACAATATTTTTTTTGACAGTTACATCTCATTGTCAAATCAACATGTATTTTTCTTTTTCAAAAAACAAAATCCTGAGTCTTTTTTATTTTGCTACATTTTAGGACACTGTATTTTGATGAACATTGTACATGAAAATGTATTAAACAAACATTTTCATGAAGCTCTGCACATCTTGACCTAAGTACCAAAGCACCATAGTTCTCGAATATCCGTACATGACAAAACACCTCTTGGTCGGCAATCAGGAAAATCTGAATATGCAATGCGAATAACATTGGACCGTTATTGAACTTTGCATTTTGTGTCAATTACTACTTGAGGAAAGCTCTTGTTGCACACTTTGTGACATTTTTCCCCCATTGACATTTTTCCCGGCTTTCAAGAAGCACTCAACATTTTGCAGTTCTTCACTGGACACAGGAGGAGACGTAGAGGGTTGAGTAATACGCCGTCTTTCTCCCGAGAAGATGCAGCCATAAATAAGTAAAGATTGAGAATCCAGAGATGAGCTGCAAGATTAGAGGCCTGGGCTCACCTAAAAATATCAGTGATAATCTATTATTCATGCCTGGTATTCTTTCCCCACCCACTGACAGATATGAGCCGTTATGACGGAGGCCTCTGGGCTTCAGATGAGCCTTATAGGCACAGTCTCAGCATCTTCCTGATACGCCTGTCCTAGTCACCCGATCATCCCTGTATTGATCCACTAACCACTTCCTCATGCTAGTAGACATGTTGGACGGCTATTTCTGATGTTTCCCACCACAAAAAGCTGCAAAGGTGCCACTGAATAAAGCATCCGCCACTGCATAAAACGTCTGCCTCTCCACAATGACATATAATACAGCAAACTGCCAAGGTCCAGCACTGCTTGCTGACTAGAATAGAAAACAGGGACATTGTTTGTGGAACAATTTGGGCCAAGATTGATAACAGGCTCATAATGGCAAGATAGAGCCCGTTTGCTTCATTTACAGGCGTGTGCCTTTATCATTTTATTCATAACTCTTCTATAAGCATCGGGCCATTAGTGTCAAAAATGTCTCCCTGGTCAACTTGTTTGTTTCCCCCTCAGTCGGTTCTGTCTTTTAGCAACATTTCAAATTTGAATAGCCAAGAATGTACAGTACTGTATATAGATGAGAGGGCCACAGTGACAAGCCCCAGCTTTTACCCGATAATGAAGTCATTTGCATGGGTAATGTTTTTGTCGCTCCTGCGGTGGTGATGGTTCTGTTTTCTAGCCCTCGTCTAACGAATGCTGTTAAGCCTCGCATGCATTTTTTTTTTTTTTGCATCACATTCCACCAAGACTTCTACAAGCTGTTCGTTGATTTACGTAATGCAACCTGAATCCAAGATGTTTTCCTGCTGAGTCACCTGTTCATTTTTCAGAACACTGTGTCCTCACCTTGCCCTCTCTTCTGCACTGGATGCTGTATTGTATGATGAACCAGGGCTTGGACATATTGTGAAATCCTTTTTGACTTTACAAATCCTTGTGGACTAGTGAAATCTCACACGGCGGGAAAGCTCCATGCTTGGTTTCTGCTGCTTCTTCGCCCAGTATTTGATGTCAATATTTAAATCATTTGTCTTGACAGCGAGGAATAATCTCTCTGTGTGGTTCGCAGAGGCAGAAATGAGATAGCTCCACATTCACTGCCTGATCTGAGGAGAATGTGGATGATGGCCTGTTCAAACAGGACTCTAAAATCAACTGTCTGCATGAATGATTAATCTTAGACAGCCGGGCCAACATTGGGTTAACTTTACGAGTAAAGCTCTGTAAATCCATCCAGATGGATCTAAAAAAGAAAAAAAAAGAAAATCAGCATGTTATCTCCTTGCTTGCTTGTTTACAGTGCAGTGGTGGACAGCCAAGGTCTTCTGAAGGAGACCTGGCCTAATTAACATAAAACTGGGTTCCTGGGGACCAGGATAGTGTGGGGTGAATGATCTTGCCTCTGGTAAGGACATGTTGAGGGCAGCTACTAACACGCTAGTGTTAATTGTTTCCAGTACGTGGCAGTGTTTAAAACCCAAATGTATTAAAAATAACCACAGGCTCACTGAGAAGTGGCAGCAAGGTATTTGTTTAGGGACGGTTTTTATTTCCCCCCCCCCGCAAATTGCCACAAAAACGACGACTGACCACGAGCCGGGCCCTGCTAATGACGAGGGCAGAACTCACCAAGGCAGATTTGATACTACAAGGTCTCAAGTCATCAGTTCAGTAAGATTAGAAGGCGAATTTGGATGACTTCCCGCTATTGATTGGTGGGGACTGATGATCAGATCTAATTTATGCAGCTTCTAGAGACCTGATGTCTTGAAATGTGTTGAGGTCTTGATAACCAGCCAAGCAAGTCTTGCGCCGCGCCGGCCTATTATCCCCCTCCCTTGTATTCTGTAATGAAAAAGATAAATCCTCTTTTTTAATTAGAGCCAAAGTAAATCTTCCTTATCTCATTATCCTTCCGTTCTGAGCAGAAAAACCTCAGACACTGTATAGGAGGTGTGGTGTTGGTCCGTTCGTCCTCGGGTTGCTTGCTCTTATTGTGTACAGTATTGCAGTGTAATATTATTCTATTTTTCTCATAACGTTCCGTATAATTTTCTCTCGCTGGAACGATCGCATGCTGAGTTTTTAGTTATTGTTCTGTCCGTCTGTTTCCCCATGCAGCCATGCCTGCGTCATCCGTGGACAAGTAGTGACCTCAGACGGGACACCACTGGTCGGGGTCAACATCAGCTTCATCAACAACCCATCGTACGGTTTCACGATCACGAGGCAGGACGGAAGGTATGAACCCTCTTTGCATTAGCACAAACAACGGACGCAACACAAAATTCTACTATTTCATCCACTTCGATTTGACAATGATTTGCTGTGCTGAATTCATACAGTTGCCATCACAAACTGCGCCACCATTTATCTGCTTTGTGCTTTCATTTGGTCCAATGTTGGAGTTCTCGGCTCACTTCCCAGAGAAATCAAACAAAGTTCTGGTACATTCATAAGTTATGCTTCTGTAGCAGCAGGGAGAGGGAAGAATAAAATATGCCAAATCATAGCGGAGCACTGGGGATATGAAACACAGTACAGATGGACATTATTTATTCCACAATAGAAAACTGGAAGAAGAAAGTCGTCTTCAGACTTTCATTCGAGGCCCTGGATGTGTAGCTGATTTAGTTTACACAAATTCTTTCAGTATTTATAGAAATGCCATCGCTGTAATCGTCGAATAAAATGATTAGCAGACTTTTGTGTGTTAAAGTCAGACACACAGACACTTCCCTGTGTTTCCCACTGCTGTTTTAAGAGTACCGGAGACCTCATCAAAGAATTCTTCCTGCTCGTCTTTGTCATTTCATTACTGTACCACCAAAATCCTCTTGAGAAAAAAAAAATTGATGTGGTGAAGTGTTCTACCAAGTGAGTGGGAAAAGTCTGAGTTGTCTGGGTTGGCTTTCTTCGAGTGATTTCGTGCCAGCTGCCTTGGCACTTTGAGAATAACTCAGAGAAATCCAAACAGCACTTCGACTGGTTTCCACTTGATTCTTGGAATAAAAAGACAAAGAACTGTGGGTAATACTGTCTGTATGTCTTCTGTTCTTTTATGAATATGGATCCTCCAATCTCCCGGTTTCTCCCTGTTTCAACACGCCGGGCTCCTCCGTCACGACACGGATAGGTGTTTTCTCTTCAAGCTCGGCTCCCTCCTGACATTTGTATCAGTCACTGGCAAGCTAAAAGCCTGCGTCTTTGAAGCCGGTCTTGATGATTCCTTTTGCTCATTCTTTCCATCTTCGTGTCAATCTGCCACCCTTCACTCATTTTCCAAAAAATCTTTCATCCTCAGCTCATCATCCTCACCTTTATCACATGTTTCGTCTGCTCTCCGTCCATCTCTCATCCTCGCTTTATCTTCCTCTGCCCTTGAGCCTTTCCGCTCTGCACTCTTCTTTTCCGTTCATTTCCTGTGCTTTCCCTAAACCTCAGGTTTCATGTCCTTTCCCACTGCACTGGCTCCCTCCATTTGCCGTCCTTTTTCCAATTTTTTCCATCTCCATTTTTCGGAAGCATCATCCCCTTTTCCTCAGCGAAGCCCGACGTATTCCTTTTTCTCTTCCAGGATATGTGTAAACACTACTCCGTCTCCCAGGTTCCCCTGTAAACATGCCCAGTCTCCTGCAACTCCCTTGCAATCACTGTAAACAGGCTCAGTGCAGCGTGAAATCAGAAATGCACCTGTTCAGCCACTTAGAAATGGGAAAGCTGTCTCAACTGATTTTTATGATGTGTTCTTTATTGTCCAAGGGTTTAGTTTTTCACATTAGCTGTTCTACTATGCTGGAAACTTTTCCGGCCTTAACAAAGAAGATTAGTTTCTTTACAGTTGCATAGCCGTAGTTTTCTGACTGGCTGAGCATTGAGACAGACTTTATTTTTCAGGCCTCTTCTCAGATAATGAGGAAAACGCTGACATGAATTTCAGCTTATTTTTAGAGGATGCGGCTCCTTTATAAGAGCATAATATTTTAGAGGAAATCCAGCAAAAACTAAGGCGGTTTATTCTGTATTCTGTTCCGATGATCCACGATAACGCGGAAGGACGATCGCATCTCAAATGCAGTTGTTCCCTTCCTGTGTGTGCGGGTGTGATTCATGATTCTTGATGTTCTCGTGATGGCGGTGTCACTGTGGCAACTCCCAGTCTGTAATTTGACTTCACCTGGTCCGGACTTTGGTGAAAGAAAGGTCTAGACAACATGAGATCTTGGTTGGATGTTTGGGTGTTAAAATGCGAAAAGTCACATAAGCGATGTCAGGCAGCAGCTCAATGATAAGACAAAATATTTACGAAATAGATAAAGATAAATATGGCTGTGGCTTCTATCCCAAAATGTAACTGAGCTGGCAAAATGTCTGTCTGCGCTCCTCTGTTCTGTGTGGTTACTGTGTTGTGGGAATGGGGAAGAGAGTCTATGTGTGTAAGCAAACATGTTTGTGCAGACCCTCAGTCATCAGTAATCTCTTTTTGCTGTGAAGTTGAAAGCTGTTTTTTAAGTTATAGCTGGGCAGGATATCCTGTGAGGGCACATCACTCCATCCGGTGAATGATTTTATAATTGAAAACACCCGTGCGGATGAGGAACCCGTTGACATTACATGTAAACATTCCCAAACGTTGCTCGGCCTCATTTTAGATTGAACTTTCACTTGGAATTTGAATCTGCAGCACCACAAGCCAGAGTCGGCTCATTCACATGCTAGGACGCGGCCCCTCAGAGTCCAAATCCGGACCGAACCACAAATCAATCCAGACCGGCCCATGAAACCCGACGTGCCCGAGTTTGTCTCCTATATAGTCTTGTGTTCATTGTATTGTTATTGAAATTGGATGTGGGCAGATATTTATAAGTGTATGCATGTGTATCTGTGACAGGCGCTGCAGACTGGGAGACGTTGGACCGCCGCATGTGTGCACATCCTCACTTTTAGTGTCTGTGCCTGTGGTCCCGTCCAATCACAACAACTGTTTCCTAATGCTGCATTCCGGTGGCGTTAGAAATTGGGAAATATTTTAAGACATGGAAATTTCCTCCCGCTAGGATAAAAGCCCGTCTGGTGGACGTGCGTAGTTGTAGTTGAAGTTGTTTGGGTTCTCTTATGGACGATTTCTATTTATGCTGGCAGTTCGTTGGCAGCTTTACCTCTTAAGTCGCGATGCCTTCCCTGAGCGCACAAGCTAGCAAAGCCGGTGTAGGTAGCGTGATAGGTTTTGTCACATGACTTAAGGCCGTTGTCGTGATTGATAAGGGCCGGTGAATCCATTCATCGATTGGCCACAGTGCCCGTGTGTATCTGTCCAGAAGTGTTTCGAGTGTACGTACCGTGTGCAGGACTGCTGGGACCACGAGGATGACACCATCAAACACACATCAGCTTTGCAGCCTCAGCTCGGCGCTGCTGGACGAACCCCCTCTACTCACACCCAGCCAAGGGCAAAAGCAATCAGATGCTTACCCTCCAGGGAAGCGGGAGTAAGCAGCTTCTTTATATGGAAGCTTAAACCAAGAGGGAGGTTACCTAGTTTAAGGGCCACAAACCAGTATTTGGAGCCGCTTCTTCACCTGTAATTTACGAGAGAAGCATCCCATGTGAGAATGAGGCTGGATCCCAGGGGCCTGCAGGTGACCAGGTGCTAATTGGCTTTTAGAGAGAAGTGACAAGTGCTGCAAACGTCCAGTGCAGGCGCAGGCATGTCGCTGTCGCCATGCAGCTTTAGAGATGATGAAATTTGCCGCCTGTTTACCGAGACCCACTCAGGTCAGTGCAGAGGCAGACGCCCTTAATGCAGCAGTAGATGGGATTGCATTGCAGGGCTTTTAGACTGATGTTAAAGTGGACAGCCTTCTTCTGAGGGATCGATAGAGAAGTGGCGGCTGCCTCCATCCCGCTTCACAAATCTCTCCCTCTGCCTCATGAGTTACATTTTTATGTGGGCTCACTGCATTACACACGCGCGGGGGTGAAACAGTCAGATTATACGCCTGAACCCAAAGCGTGGCATCTCTGCAATTTTCCATTCTTCAAAATAAATCTACAGCTCATGACATTAATGAAGAGTGGGGCTTCTGACATTGCGATTCACTGAATTAACTGCTTCATCATCCCGTTGTATTTTCCTGTGTGCCTCGAAGATAATGCGCTTCACGGTAAAACTGCAGTCTTTTTGAAAGCGTTTTTATTTATATATATATATATCTAGCAGTGTGAATTTATTCCTATTTCATCTGTTAAAGTAACACCTAATTAGAAAATATTAATTTGTGGCGCAGTTTAATCCTCACCACAGAACAGATTACATGCATTACTAATAGGCGTTAATACTTACACGAATAAATATAATCCATCTTAATTTCACGTGAAACCACATTCATCCTTTCTGACATTGTGAATGTCTGTGTTCCAGTTTTGACTTGGTGACCAATGGGGGCATAGCCATAGGCCTGCACTTTGAGCGTGCGCCATTCATCACCCAGGAGCACACTCTCTGGTTGCCATGGGGACGCTTTTTTGTCATGGATACCATCATCATGCGGCACGAGGAGAATGACATCCCTAGCTGTGACCTCAGCAGCTTTACGAGGCCCAGCCCGGTGGTGTCCCCGGCTCCGCTCACCGCATTCGCCGGCTCCTGCTCGGAAAGGGGGACCGTCGTACCCGAAATCCAGGTAACCGTCCCCGCCCCTCACCCTCATCCTCTCCTCTGCCCCGCAGGTTGTGATCTACATGGGTCTCTCCTCCGAATGATTCATGCCATGTGTCTGGGAGAGACCCTAAACACTATTCATCAAGCACAAGCGGAACAGTAACTCTGGCTCATGGCGGTGCTGTGATTTTATCTCTCTGGTGTAATTGGTCTGTGGAACATGGGCGTTTTACAGTCTGCATTGTACTGTCTTTGCTGCAGAGTGATGATGATTACCTTGCACACAGAAAAGAGCCCGGACATTTTTTAATTTCTCCTGGGTTTTAATCTCCCAGGTTAAACACACAAGTAGCAAATGAAAGCGTGGAGTTTTATACCTCACCGGCGTTGGTTTGTGTATTCATCTTCATATCTGCCTACAAGCATGTTTGTCTGTACTCGTCGGGTAGTCTCGCGTGGTCTTCGCCGCGAGCTACATGTGTGGCTACCGTATGTCTAGCGGGCATCTCGGTGCCCTTCTCTAATTACTCTGTCTCCCGGTTTGCCTCGTAAGATTTATGGGATATCAGTGAGTTTAGTATGCTGTATGCTCTAATTATAGTAGCCGTGTCTTTGCAGTTCCTCGAGCTGTGATTGCACCATACAGGGAACATCATCCAGTTTACACTTCTCTGTGATGATGGGGGAGTCTCATCAATTAACCAGACATAGCTACACTCTGAACCTTTATACGTAAGAAATATCATAATTGACAAGACCTCCGGCCGGTGTCACCCCGCGCTACTGTCTTCACCGTTAAACTACAGCGCGTTCTCAGGGTTACTTAATTAGAGCAGAGAGGAGTGGGTGAGTCCAACCAGCGTTGTCGACCCCTAAACCCTAAGACCGAGCGCCGTGCGAGCAGCAGACGTCCTCCTGTTTTCAATCGGTTACAGGCCTGACCTCGGCGAAAAAGGCCATAATGTCTATCACTAAACAAACTTTTATAACTTTGTAATATATGTCAATTTGAACTTATTATTTTTAATGATATGTTATTGTACTTTGTGCACGCTCGGAGCTGAAGGACACCGTAACGATGCTGTGGTCCTATGGATGGCATGGAAGGCTATTGTCTAAATTAAGGCCGCGCTATTATTAAATCAATTTTGAAAAATACTCTCTGTAGTATATAATGAAGAAATCCTTCATCGGATTCCCTGGAAGACCTGCGCTTAATTGTCCTCTCATTGATGTTTCTAATGTCCCCCGGAGTCCAAATATTTGATGCGAGGCGAGGCTACGAACCATATTAGAGGTTGTAGTGGACAGTAAACAAAGCGATGAAAAATTGATAATCTGTGTGGAATAAAGGACAAAAGCAGGCATGTTTATCAAGCCTCTGTCAGTTTACATTTACACACATCTTTCATCTAGATGAATGCTTTATGTTTGATCCCTTTCACTAATAAGCATCGGGGTTTTTTCCTCCATAGTCTCTGCAGGAGGAAGTGTCCATCCCAGGGACGGAGATGAAGCTGAGTTATCTCAGCAGCAGGACCCCAGGTTACAAGTCAATATTAAGGGTGACCCTCACTCACCCCACCATCCCTTTCAACTTGATGAAGGTTCACCTCATGGTGGCCGTGGAGGGCCGGCTGTTTAGGAAATGGTTCCCAGCGTCCCCTAACTTGTCGTATGACTTTGTGTGGGACAAGACTGATGTGTACAGCCAGAAGGTCTTTGGCTTGTCAGAAGCTTTTGGTAAGGAACAAAAGCACGCGTTGTATCGGAGTTTTTCACAATAACACACGCGGTCCGCTAACACCAGGTTTTGTCCCTGTTTTGTTCATCCAGTCTCCGTGGGCTTTGAGTATGAATCATGTCCAGACCTCATTCTATGGGAGAAGAGGACCGCTGTTCTACAGGGCTATGAAACCACAGCCTCCAAACTGGGAGGATGGACCATCGATAAGCACCACGCTTTGAACATCCAGAGCGGTGAGTCACTTAGCGATCCTCCAGCCACCTGCTATTGTTATTATTAAAAAAACACTTACCGGGAAGATAAAACTCACACTGTCATTTTGTTTGCTATTGAGTCTTAAAATCATAGCAATGTGATAATTATACTGTCTTCCAACATTTTTCCGTGTGTTTTGTGTGTTTTAGGTCATATCTAAATTGCACTGAGCCGTTGGGCTTGTTTTGAAATGGAAACGAGTATCTCCTCTCACCGGGTGGTTCTTCAGCTGTAATTATTGTTATTATTTTGCCAGTACTTATTCTACGTATTGTTCCGACGTGTCCAAGTGCGCAGATAACTAACTCTGTGCCCACCAAGGCCACGCAGAGAGGATCCTTTTAGTGTAAAATTAACTTGTCCTCCCTGACAGTAGCTTTTTTTGAAGCTTTTTCGATACAGGAAAGCCACGTAGCGTCAGATGGTCTGACCTTTTAACGCCACTGTCCATTTTAGGTGAGGGTGGTCAATTTTCTTATCGCCGCTAAATTACTCCTGAAAGACAGGGGCGGGAATGAAGCGAGAAAAACTTTGGGCAGCTCCTGTCACAAGCTACATTTCACAGTGCGGGTGTGTGTGTGTGTGTGTGTGTGTGTGCGTCTGGGAGGACTCATCAAAGGAGATGAGGCATGCGTACATGAAAAGTGGTCCGAAAGGTGGCACTTTGATGCATCAGAATATATCCGCTTTGAGTCTGAATGCGTAGGTCAGAGCAGACAGAGGGCTGCTTCCTTTTCCCCTCCCCCTCATCGCGATACGGAATGGATTGAAGATATTGTAACTGTGACATCAAACCACAATACTTGGGAAAAAAAACGGCAATACGTACTTTGTGTGCCATTACTTATTATTGTGATATAACATAAGCAGGTCTCCGGTAACTTTTATCTTGATACGTTGCATTTCTAAACGGTGTTTTATTTAATTGCTGTCTGTTTGCTGCCACCAGCATCAGCAGACCGTTAGATTAAATCACACCCCAGGAATGGGATACTTGGCTGATCTTTCCTGATAGACCAAATGTTGTTGTGCTCAAAGAGCTTAAGTCACCAGCCACCATTACAAGAAGAAAAAATATCACACAGATGCTGAATTTCAAATATGATTACATTCGCTGGGCTGCAGGAGCGTCGTTACATTTCCATACTTGATATTTTTCCAGGAGCAGATTGGCAATACTAAACCCAGGCATCTCATTTCATGATGCGGGGTCCGTTTCAAACTCTAGGCACAGGCCCACATGGTGTGACCAATTAATTTTTGTGATTTTAGTGACCTGAGTCACCAGCTCAGTCCTGGCGTGAACAAGAAAAGACAGCAAATGTGTTACATTATTAACCAGAGGAATAAAGAAACAGCAGGTGAAGCTGCAGCTGGCGTCCATTATCAATCACACGGGCTCCTGTCGACGCCTTTGAAAGCCCTCCAGGGCCGTGTCCTCTGTCCAGAAAAGTCTTTCTGCCACTATAAACATGCACAACGGCCAATAATTATTTTAAGAGAAGATGATGTCCCCTTTTAAGATTCAAGGAGGGGGGAAGAAGTTCTTTTAAAAGACAAGGGAACGGCACTAACTGTAATAAAACGTGCTTCTGTTATAACCATCAAGCGAAGAAAACGCACGCGATGTCGTAACGTGCACATAAACGCCCCGATCGCAATTACTGCAAGACAAGTAATTTTCTCTTTCTCGCATTAACTCATATGGGCAGACAGTCCATTAGAAACAACTCTCATTATCTCCCCCATCACAACAGCACCACTAAATTCAACGTAATGTCAACAAAAACTGTACATAGACAACAGACACTCATTTTGTTGCACCAGAACAAGCTGTGTTGTAGCCGTAGCCTGGATATGTAAAGTATATTGTTTTCTTCCAGAATACATTTGTACATCAGATAGTATTTTTAGTGTCCTCGGAAACATTATTCAACTTAAAAGAGACATCATTTGCCCTCGGTAACAGATTTGGGTTAACAAATACGGGGTGTGCTTTGCAGCTATGTGCCTCCAAGATGAATTGTCTCTTCGGAAAAATGGCTGGACTCGGCTCAGCCCATTAGGAATCTGCCGCTATTAAAGACGATGAGAGGAGCTGATTTGATTGCCCATTGTTAATGCCTGCCAGAGCTCGGCTTTCTAATAATGTATTCCTCCTACTAACAATATGTTAATTGTGTTCCAGCCTTTTATCACACTTCACTGCACCGCACCAGGATTTGCCAGTTTATCCAAGTTACGAAAAATAATAATAAGTTGTCCGCACCCATGTGCGCTCACGTCCCGTGTCTCCGTCCGGTTCACAAAAACACGAGAGCTCTCCTCCACCCAAGCAGGTCACAGGTGTTAGTTGTTTCTTTACTTTGCCCTCATCAGGTATTCTTCACATGGGCAACGGGGAGAACATCTTCATCTCCCAGCAGCCCCCTGTAATCGGCAGCGTGATGGGGAACGGGCGCAGGCGCAGCATCTCCTGCCCCAGCTGTAATGGCCTGGCTGATGGAAACAAGCTGCTGGCCCCCGTGGCCCTGGCCTGCGGCTCAGATGGTAGTCTGTACGTGGGAGACTTCAACTACGTGAGGAGGATTTTCACCACGGGGAACGTCACCAGCGTCTTGGAGCTCAGGTACGTTGTCTAGCAGCCCACTACCACTCACCGAGGACCACGAGCTCAGATGGGGCCCGTGCACAGGTCATAAACCACCGAGGTCGATTGAGATAGACAGGAAAGCCCTATAGGCTTAGGATTGATGGTCCTGCTTCTCTTATCCACCTGCATCAGCTGGAGTTTGGCCCTGATAGAGGCTGAAGAGGACGTAATGGGGTCTTAAAGGAAGCTCTAATGAACATTCCAGGAAAGATACATTTGTCTGTTCGTGTCAGCTCAGATGGGTTTGACTTGATAGAGAACGTAATCTTTTGTGATTCTCTTACATTCACTAACATCTCTTTACAATCTTTCCTCTTCCAAATAACGTCCTGTCCTCTCTTTTCCTCTCTTATTGCTGGCATACTGACAGAAATAAGGACTTCAGGCATAGGTAAGCCATGCAGTATCAAAGGAGTGCAGACCCTGTGTTGATGTCAAAATTAGCCGCCGAACACATTTCACATCTGCACCTGCACACAACGAGATCGTATGCCGAAAAACATGGATGTCAACTTCATTTTCATCTCCATAACGCCGTGGATTTAGTGGTTTATTAAGTGTCTCTGGTGCTACTTAATCTCCAGATAAATTGCACAGCAGTGTGTGTGTGTTTGAGAATGATCTTTATGCATGAAGTATGACTGTAAAAGCCACACGAGCTTAAGCAGCCGATTGTTCGCTTTAGTTTAATACAACTTGCATTTTCCCTCGGGGTTTATAACTGTAGTCAAATTCCATTTTCAATATAAAAATGAATGTTATAGTTTCCTGTTCACCATGACACTTGATATTATTGGCCCACTAGGGCTGGGAATCGAAATTCGATACTTTCTTAGTACTGGCCGAAATGCTTCAGCGCTGCCGAGTATCAAAATATGCCGTGTCATTTGATAGCTAACTCCATGGTTGTTTTCAAATTCTGCCTCTGAAGAGGGAAGACTTTTCCCGTTGTTCCTTGAAATCTTAAGTTGCTGCTGTGCACGTACGAGCGCAGCGTGAGCCTCACGAATCATTTCTGGGTAATTACGCTCACGGTTCTCTAAAGAGACGCCGGCTTGATGATGACGTGGTCGAGTCTGTTGTTTTGTCTATTTGTTTGATTATTAGCTGTAACTCAAACCTTGGTGCTGCAGCGTCGTTGGCATTTGGACACAAGTGTGTCTAATTGCAACATCTGCATTTGATGAACCAATCAGGCTGGAACCGATTTAGGTTCCTGTCACGAAGACCGCGAGCCTGCACGCTGAAGGAGAAACGGAGAGGCTGTTATTCTTTTGGATTTTTCGTCTTAGCGCAATTGATCTTGTTTTCCTCTTAAGTTCTTCTTCAGTTTAGAGAGGAGTGTTTCGTGTGCATCCCTGCCCTGTGGACATGTCCGGTTGCGTCTGTGTGGCTCTCGAGTGGAAAGAAGTGTGTTAGGGTGATGCGGGGCGTGGCCGAGCACAGTCAGAGGGTGTGTGCGCGTGTGCCGTGTCGTAGTGATCCTCGGTGCGATGGGGAAAGCTGCATCCAATCTGCTAATCAAGATCTAACCTATTTATCCGATGTTGCAGCGAGACTGGAGCCTGACCTGAAGATGCACACAAACACACACACACACTCCAAACCAATCCCGCTGCCACACTTCTTTTATTGAATTTTTTGCAGAAAATCCATATTGGACAAAACTGCAGTCTTAATTTTCTTAATGTCTTGAAATGAGCCTAACGGGGATCATTTGGGAACGTGTTTCGGTGTCAGAGCGCTGGTATTAATGCAGCTATTGAACATTTTCCAACAATACTCGGCCTCGTCCCCTACACGTTTGTGAGTCCTCGTGCCTTTTAATGTATTTTAATTAAAAGGATTTGCTGCACTGGCACTAGGGAACGTCTTTGTTTCAAGATTGGATTTCCCATGACAAGTGCTGGTGAGCGAAATCTCTCTTCAGATGCCTGGTCTGAGGCAAGAGGCTATTGATTGATTTTCTATCAGAGGTTCATGGCTTCAGCCTGGGAGGATGTCGTCAAAGTCTTGGCCTCTATTTCAAGACTGACCACACTCCCATAAGGTCCCAGAAGCTCCGTTGTCGTTTTTTTTTTTTCTGTCTCTCTGCATCTATCGTGCCCTAATTTATCTCCGTTGCCTCTCAAATGTCTTTGTACGCGTTGTAAACACACAAAGTCCTACACGCACACATGCACACACTTCGCCCTCTAGAGCAAGACTGTAGAAACGTCAGAGCTCTGGTTCTTTGGTCTCAGCACTCCCGGGTTCATTTGCATATTAAAAAGGAGATTTATCTGAGAAAACACAGCGTGTGTCTGTACCAAATGTTTGGCTGCCTCCCGTGTGTGTATGAGTGTGTGTGTATGTGTGAGAGAGATAGCGATAGGACCGGGAAGGTGGGTGATCTCACTGCTATGTTCGTTGACCCCCCGCCCCCCTCCCCCTTTACTAAGGATGTCCCCATCCACTCAGACCACGCTCCCTCCATTGCCACACCAGCATGCAGCAAAATCCAATTATCTTCTACAAACTAGATGTTGTCAGTGAATATAAATGGAGTATATGGCCATAGCTCAAGGTCATGGAATAACGCGTCGTAGTTTTAAACACTATGGGGGACCGACGCTGTTCTACATGCAACTGGGGGCTGATAAGGTATCAGCTGATTGCATATGCCAGATAGAGTGCCAAGTACAATCAAGGAATCGAGTCTCACAAGAGACCTCCTCCATGTCAGAAGTCGGTTTTTCTAAACCAGCTGGTTACACCTAGACTGTATTGTAGATAAGTGCTTGAACCGGGCCTGAGATTTTCCCTCCAAACTCGACCCGGTAATTAAAGAGCCCAAATCCTGCCGGCCCAAACACACACACTAATGTTTTCATTACGATCCTGAACTGAGCCCTCAGGAATTCCTGTTCTTGTGCTGTTTGGCAGAACAGTACAGAGGAAACACAACGATTATTTAAAAAGATGATCGCATACGTTAAACTCCTTTCATTCTTTAATATTTCATTGCCACCAAAATGCGGTCAACTACAACGTTTCGTCTTTTTAACTTAAACCGCATCTGGAGTGTGGAGCGAAGGCTTCTTAAACCTGAAAACTCTCTCTGTCTCTCTGTTTCACATCTCGTTTCAAAGATGAAGACACTCAGTAACACCGCACACTCCGCACACTGGGAGTCAGAACCTAAACACACTCTCAGCCGCTGAATGGATAACTTGTAGATAAAAGGATTCCGTGTTGGTGTAGCGCTGGTGGTAATGTTACACTTAGCTGCTTACACACTGCTGCTGGTGGCCCCGGAGCACTCGACTGACCAGCTGAGGTGACCTCCAGGTTAAACTCTGAGCTCGGCCTTTGCCTGATGTGTCTTACAAATGCTGCCCAAGACGAGGCCCTGAACTGTTGGGTCCTGTTGGGTACTGACGGCTAATGTCGAGCTCTACTGTAGACCAACATATCAACCCTCTGACTATGTTGGCTGATACGCTGCTCTCAGACTGATTGTGACACGTTCGCTTCAGGTTTTACTCCGTTTCCTGTCAACGCTGTCTCATCGAAGGTCAATTGTCATTTAAAATTAGGCGCTGTAGCTGACAGTCCCACAGATACACCGCTCCTTCTTCTCGTCGTATTCTAAGAAGACACGGTTTGTTGCCGTCGCATAACAAAAGGTGAAGGTTATAGTTGCGATGCTGTCCTAATCCACTTTAAATGATGTCCTGCTGACAGCGCGGCGTGTCTGCGGTTAAACGCTGGACCGCTAAACTGTTTTCTGAGCGGGAAGGCATCCATCCACCATAAATAAGCCATGGGCAAAAAAAAAACAAAAACATACACAGTTTAGAGGACAATTTCATTTAAAGAGCCCATAAAATCATGAGGATGTGTGTTTTTTTTTTGTTTTTTTTACGTTGTGTGTCACCAATAGGAATAACCCCGGTAGAATTTATGCCATAATCTATTAATGGGACCGTGGCCAAGTTTGTTAGGTCTGCCGCTTGAACAACAACAAGACCTGTCAGTACTATCTTGTAGCGTGTACCTCCGTCGGACCTGGTTGTTTGTTTCTTAGATTAGACTCTGCCAGGCACTTCACTGATTTGTGGCATAAGATTGCTGTTGGTTTAATGGTGAACTGTATGTTTAGGTGAAATACTATAAATAAAGGATAACGTATTGTCAGCAGGTGAGCACTAACACGGACAGGATGATCAGGAAACCAATAATCACCTGCTGAGCGTACATCACCCTGCTTATTTTATGGATCCTTACCAAGGAATTAAATCATTTCACACAGTGTAATATAATAATTTATTTATTACTGATCACAAGCTTCCACTGAGTAAAAAAAATGGAACCATTGTCATTGCTCTGGGCGAGCCGGGCAATAAAACGGGTGGCAGCAGTGGTAGACCTACGAGCTAACTACATAGGAGCAGTCTATTTACACCGTTACATAAATTGTTCATTTCCATTCATTATGAAACGTCACAGAGTGAATGCAGCGTTAAGGGGGATGTTTATGCTGTTCATTCCACACCTGATTCAACTCGGGGAGCTTTAGTATTAAAAAGTAAAATAGCCTACGTGTTTACAGAGTATGTATAACTTTAACTGTAACTTTACACACAAGAACTTTAAAATTACTTGTTTGTGAACTACAACTAAAATAAAAAGTCCAATGAAACCTTCTATCATTTTGATTGTTGAGAGCATCTCCCGTCTATGATTTACTCTCTCGATTTCACGCACGAGAATCATCATCATCATCATCATCATCATCATCATCATCATCATCCATGGGATGGGCAAGAGCCCACTCGGCTCTTGAAGGGAATGTCAGGTGACGCTCTGATTGGTTCAAGTTCAGCCCAACACACACCCGTGATATATTAGTAGCCAAAATGCGCCATGCGGCTCACAGTGCGCCAAGATACCGTGCCGTCTAAATAGCAAAATGGACTTGGACACGCCCCAAAAAGCCAGACCGTGTACCTTAAATCATCTAAACAGGGTCCTGAACCAAAACCGGCTTGAATTAACACTCATGTTGGGGTGCTCCATTCTCGGTGGCCTCCCTCACATCATGTAGTCCGGTCAGGTTTGTTAATGGAGTTCCACCCGACTGATACAAAGTGGCCACGCTATGTGAAACAGCAGTCATTCCTAAGAAAATCATTAAGAACAGACCGCTGCCATTGACCAGTCAGAGCTGCACATTACTGACAGACGCTAATTGACTGACTGCAAATCACCACTGTGCTATTTTTATTTTATATCAGGCAGTGTTTTATTTGTACCGCTATGTCGTTGTTGTTTTTGTGTACTCCGACATTCACACTGACTGGTGTTTGCCTACCGACTGCATGTATCCTGCCAAAATATGATTGGTTCTGTGTGCCCTGTGCTCTGTCTCTCATTTTTGGAAACGTGTCGTGTGGATGTGAAGGATTACATTGTTGACTTGGTCTGGGGTTTAATAGGAAATTTCTCTGTGCCACAATCTCCATTGACTCATGTTTCGTGCATCTCTACAAAAAAAAAAGCCCAAGGGAACCCAAAACGTGCTTTTTTCTACTTTTCACGGATAGAACAAAATGACTGATGGCTACACAACGCTTCCATATAATGTGATCTCAAAGATTTAAGATTACCCATCAGCTGTACTTCAGGTTTAATACGTAATTTTACAACTACAGCAGGTAGATTTTGTATTGTTATTTCAGAGTAGATCTCAGTAATTTAAAAAGTACTGCACAATATCTATACATCAGTCAGTGGTTGAAGAATTACTCAAATTCTTAACTTGGTCTTAAAATACTGCTTTTCTATCTCATAGTACTGCAATAAAATTTTTAGATGTGTAACACTAATGACTTTTAAATGTAGTATCAACAGTACGTGGTACCTGGTAACAAAAATCAAAGTCCCTCACTTTGGACATAATCACTTAATGGAAAACATTTTTCAATCAACAAGGGGAAAATATTACCTTATTATTAGTATTTTCACACATTATCTAGGATGCAAAGTACCTGGACATTACTTTAATCAGATATCATAAAGTAAGAAGCGAAATAAAATTAAAAAAGTATCAACGCCAGAAAATTAAGTTTAAATTCTGTATTTGAGTAATTATGTTTAATATATTACCAGCACCATGAATAATGATATTGTATAGAATATGTGTATGTATACACACAAAGAGTTGATTAGTGGAATCCCCACTCACAATAATGTGGATTTCTAACTAAACTGACTGTATTGTGAGTCAATGCTGAGCTCCACCATTATGTCATGTTTAATCCCATCCTTTTTTTCCCCCACGTCTTTGGTTTGGACTGTAATTGTGCCCAATTGGCTCCTTAAATGGCTTTGGAATCCATTTTAATTCCATTAAACAATGTTTCTTATTGAAAGCATTGTAGTACTCTCTGCTTTATTGACTCTGGCTTGCTCCTCTCTTTTCTGGCCCCCCAGCAATAGTCCAGCTCATAAGTACTACCTGGCCACCAGTCCGGTCAGCGGCGCCGTCTACCTCTCGGACACCAGCAGCAGGAAGGTTTTCAAGGTGAAATCCCTCAAAGTTGTCAAAGACGTGGCCAAGAATCTGGAGCTGGTGGCCGGCACAGGTGACCAGTGTCTACCGTATGACGATGCTCGCTGCGGCGACGGAGGGAAAGCTGTGGAGGCCACGCTCACAAACCCCAGAGGTACTACATGGATGTTATTAACACCAACATCGCTCCTATCACCTTGAGTTGAACATTTTCAGGCCTTTTTTTTTCTGTTGACTGAAATCCAAATCAGTGTTTCCAGTGGACTTAGATTGCTGGAGAGTTGAAGACAGTAGTCCCAGAGGCTAGATCAATACGCCTCAGCTTGCACACATTGAACCCTCCTCTCTCTCCCCTCTGCTGGCAGCCACCACGACACATGTAGTTATTTTCAAGCTGAAATGATTTATTTATTTATTTTCTCTCCCATGTTTCCTGGGGTTTTATTGCTCTTGTTGCCTCCGTATTTGGCTAATGCATTAGTCATGAGATCACATGATTACTTCTGTCTTCCACTGGGATGACATTGTGATTCATAATGGACTGAAATAACATAAAAGTCCTGCAGACATGGTCTACTTTCATGTTGAAAACTGCATATTTTTCTGTAGCTAGACTGGATGTCCAGCTCCTGAAATATTCAGCAGACCTCCAAGTAAATGCAGAATACACAGATAGATGAGGTTGGTTTTCCCAGCCTTATTGGTCTGGAAGAGATTAACAAAGAGGGGTGTCTTGATGAGACCTCAATTTGCCATGGGATCAATACCTATTACAGTCAATTTTGATATTTCCATTGTTTTCTGTTATTGATTTTGAAAATCAATTTTCCCATTCATTTTCATCGCCATGATTAGTCCTTATTTGCCATTTTGTTACATCTTCTCTTCGCATCAGCTTGCAGATAGACAAAATAATTGACGGATCTCTTCCTCTTCTGTCCACTGGGTGATGTCTTACCTGCAGGCATTACCGTGGATAAGTACGGTGTAATCTTCTTTGTGGATGGAACAATGATCCGCAGGATTGACCAGAATGGTATCATCTCTACTCTCCTGGGCTTCAATGACCTGACCTCTGCTCGACCCCTGAGTTGTGACGCTGTGATGGACATCTCTCAGGTACCATATGGCTGACTTGGGCTACCAGCACACACACTCTTCTTTCCTGCTGACCAACAATAGCTTCCTTTTTTGATTCATGTCTTTTTGTACACTCCCATCTGAGCACCGGGTACTGGATCAGGTCGCGTGTTTAGTTGGACTAAGATTGAAACGAGAGTGTAATCTGCAAGCACTAACGTGGGTTCTAAACAGGACACGAGCGAACCAATTCACAGCCAAATTGCATTGCTACTTAATTCATTCATTTCACTGGCAGTATTTAGCAAAGTGTGAACCAATTACCGACCAATTGCAGCGGAGAAAGGCCACCAAAAACAGAGACTGTGCCCACAAAACGTGGACGTGGAGGCACCTAAGTGCTTCTCTTCAAACCTGTCCTCATCACTTCATTTATTCAAATTAACTGCTAACTAATGCGAACTCTGGCAAGCACTAGCTGGCCAGCTAACGCTATCGAGTTTCTTCATGGATGTTGTTGTTATCAGCTACTGGATGACTTTAATTTCCTTTGGGATTAATAGAGTATCTATCTATCTATCTATCTATCTATCTATCTATCTATCTATCT
The DNA here is from genome assembly GCA_900303265.1 of Brotula barbata. NCBI lineage: Eukaryota > Metazoa > Chordata > Actinopteri > Ophidiiformes > Ophidiidae > Brotula > Brotula barbata. Next base: position 29,370 of record OMNV01017123.1, read on the forward strand.
ATCTATCTATCTATCTATCTATCTATCTATCTATCTATCTATCTATCTATCTATCTATCTATCTATCATCCATCATCCATCCATCCATCCATCATCCATCCATCCATCTATCATCCATCCATCATCCATCCATCCATCCAT
>OMNV01017127.1:0-10164 GCA_900303265.1 Brotula barbata
GGAAACAAAGAAAAAGGAAACGGCAGAGAAAATTAAATTGAGGTGGGTTACCTTCTGATAGGACAGACACTGCATTTATGTAACAGAGTCTGAAAGCAGACTTGCAGAAATTCAACTGAAATGATCCTGCTCAGTGCAAACAATCAGCTTAAAGAGTATATAGTGCCGCTTCTAAGAGACATTGAAACACTGACTGACTCACAAAGATGGCGTACAGCGTGTCCTGTGCCGGACAACTTTTTGCTTTGTCACTGCTATGAGCCTGCACACCCTCCCCCTGGTCCCCACCTTTGTTCAGCATGCAAACAAAATGCTGTATCTGATGTCCATGCTGGCATGTGCATGTACACGCACACCCATGTGTCACCATACTTTAGTATTAGCTTCACAGCTGATAGTATAGAAACTGTCTAGATACCATGAATTTAGATGATAGAAAAAGCAATATGATTAGATGGGACTGGTCAGGTACTCTGTATATTTCAAGATAAAACAAAAAGAGGGCATATAAGATTTGGTCAATGCACCCTGCACCATTTGGTGAAATCATCTTCAAGGTATTTCTACATGAATGAAAAGATGTAGGACGACAAAAAGCACAATAGGTAGAGGAATTGAGAAAGACTAGTAGTCTGGTTGCCATGGATACAACAACCTCTTTTTAGAGTCCTTTCTCTATAATACGTTAGAAATACCATTTACTGTCCTCACTCAGCAGATTTACTTCATCTTACTGATCTTTGTCAACAGAATTGTGCAGATTCGAGGATCAATGTATAAAACAGAGGTGACTTTGAAAATATGTGTGCATACTGATTTGAAGTTTGTATGAGACACAAGGCTAGAAATGTAGAGAGATAATTTACCAATTAAAGCCTTTGCAATGACAATCAACAAAGTGTTTTTCTTGTTGGATAAAGACATGTCCAATATATCGTTTCATCTAAATTACAGTGATTTATGCGGAACCCTGCGCCAGGTACAAAATGAAATGTTGCATGTATTTCTAACAAGACAGATAAAGATGCATGCATATAAAGCACACAGCCATAGTCTAAAATTGACAAGGAGCTTTGCAATGGTCTTTTTTCCAGCAGCAATGGGAAAACTTTCCAAAACATTGGAAAGATGAAAGAAAATAAAAGCCTATCTTTAGAATAAGCTTCTGTAGAAGATCATCACGGACACTAAGGAAGAAAGAGAAGAAGAGCGAGTTATATCATAGGTTTATGATATAAAACATTTTTGCAATGCATAAACTAAATTAGTGAAGTACCACTTTACTACCTGTGCGTGCCAGGACACTTTCTACTACTTTTAGGCACATAAAAGACAGCCTTATTACCCAGACCCACCACTTGCACGAAGTTAAGTGCCACTGTCAGACATGTCCAGTCTATGTGGGGCTTTCCATTTACCACTTTTATGGAGAGAGGTTATCTGCTTTACATCAGCTTGTTTTGTTTGATATGCTGGGCAAATAAATGGTTTGAGAGAATTTCCCTTCACATCTTAATACCAGAACAACAGTCTGATATGCAATGACCATTATGATCTTGCACAAAACAGGAAACCATCATCCTTTAGCAATATGGGAGGATAAAAACTGGGGTGCAATCATTTCCTGTTTCCTCATGAAAACTAGTAAACTCAGTTATTCTGTCATTTAAAGAGTAAAACACAACTGTAGCTTTGTCTTATCTTGTTGCCCTTTGTCCTCTAATAGCAGGCTGAGGTGATGACAGAACCATCAACTGTGTGGCTCTTAGGGGTGTTACTTTCTCGGTGCAAGGCAGAGTGGAACCAACACTTCATGTACCACTAAAGATGCAAGTGGACATTACGTATGGGAGTACATCACAAAAAAGCTATTGGCACCTGAATCGTTTAGCTAGCAAGTACTAATGTTTGATTTATAGAAAAATCTAAACCAATTGAATTACACTTTTTATAATTCCATTTGGTGCTGAAAGCAGAATGCTGGTAAATATATAGGACACAGTATCCACTCCAGGGAGAAGGAGCAGTAGATTAAAATACTTACCCCACAGCTGGAAAACAGTGCTGATGTTAAAGAAAACTGGGCACAGAGCTGCAGCTTGCTTAAGTTTAACTGATCCAGATCCACTGTAGTAACATGGGACAAATTATAGGGACTGGTGCAGAAAAAGAACCGCCAACTCAGCTGAACCACCAGCAAAATAAAGTGAGACCATATATTGTGTAATACACATGTCTACTCACAGAGAAAACACTACAGAGTAGAGCAGCCAGCAGCTGTGCTCTTCTTGAACTGCCTGACACCTCCACCGAGTGTAACAAAAATTCAAATGGAGCATTTTCCCAATAGAAAACATCCATTGATGTTGAAAAGGATGGATTGTCACCGAGATAAATTTGAACCTGGGTAGTCAGTTCTTAAGTGTCTTGAATAAGGGTTCTTTTGAATTTGTTTTCAATATTTTCATTTTACAAACTTGCAAACAACTAGAATGCAATTTGTTAAAAAGGGAACTTCTTGAAAGTTACTGGTGAATAGATACAGACTGTAATATTAGACACTATATGTCCTGCACCCTGGGCATCACTGAAAGATTGAACATGTGGATAAACCACAGGGCAGAGGTTGAGATCCCGTCTGATTCCGAAACATCTATGTTTTACTCCTCATTACAAAACACAACACCTGCTTGGCTTCTAATAGAACTTCTATAAATAGCGATGCAAAAGAACTAATTTCAGTGGTGTGAAGGTAAAGTGAAAGTACAATGTGCACCTAACTTATGCATCCCATCCCTCTCTTCCTGGCCCATTATCAGAGCTCAGTTCTCCAAACACAAGACGGAAGTAATGAACAAGGCACTGAAGTCGCTTTTATCACCTCGCACATAAAAGTACACTGAGCTAATTCAATTATATGTATGTGACATGGAGTCGCCACTGGTTACTTAATAACTGCAGCACTCACGTGTGTCGACCAACACCCCCTCCTCCCACATCCTCTATAACTGGCAGGCACAGAAGAAGGCATGGCAAGGAGGAGCCCTTTAAAACAAACGTATCACAAAGCAATGCACACCAAAATAAAAGCACGATGACTTACAAAGCAGTTGAGCATGGAGCAGGACACCCTTCCTGCGAGGTTCATGTCGAGGAGAGGCAGGGCTGTGTCTGAATGACACACAGCCTATAGAGGAGCAGCACGATCAGGGCACGAGGAGCCGGCATAACCATTCTTCCCCCAGCCGGAGCCTCTACAGCCCTTGTCCACTCTGAATCCCTCTACTGCCACCCCTCTCCCCTTTCCTTTTGTACGTTCCTCCTTCCAAAAGAGTGCTATAGAGGCAACACACCAGGCCCGGCTCATTCAGGAACTCAACCCACCCCCCCCAGTGCTCTCAAAGAGGGGTGCAGGAACAGACACAGAGCGGAATGGTGTCTGAAGATAGTCCCTGTTGCACAGCTGCGGTGGATACTCCATAAATGTACAAAAGGATGCAGCGGTCCACCTGATCCAGTGGTAAAGAGCTAACGGGAAAGCATGGGTGAGGAAATAACTGCAGAGGTGTCTTCTTAAATGTAGAGAATGGATGGGGATACTGAGAGAGGAGAGAGCAGGAGAGAGAGGACGACAGAGGAAACTGCCTGATGCTAAGCTCCACCCTCTGCGTGCGCATCTACCTCCCTCTCTCACATTCACGTGCTCATAATGCTCCCTACCCATCTCCCTCTCATCCCTTACTCCTCCCCCGCCCCTTTCTTGTTCACCCTTCACCGACATCTCCTCATAAGTATGCTTCTGCCTCAGCAATAAGGTGGGTGAGCACACGGTGTACTTCTGGAAACCCGAAGATGCTCTGATCGCAAAAGATGCCGGATCCAACGGCAAACCTAGTGTGCGGTGGCTCCTCTCCAAATGTAGAAGCTGTCTGCGGATAGCTGTCCGCACAGGCAATGCTAATCACTCCTTAACAAAAGGACTCCTTTGCAAAAACGCACAGTCAAACAAACATTATGCACAGATCAGACACTCCATTGTGTCACTGGATTAAGCATTTATAGTGGAGAGGGTAAATACGTGGCAGAGAATCGTGGTGAGAGAACGCTGTGAGGGGAGTGAGTCTATGCGGATATCTCCAGTGACACAGCATTCTACAGCCGTGAATTCTCCCCTCTCCACTGTCGCTGGGTCTCGTTGGCACCCTCAAACAAAACTGCAGTACATCACCGCAGACTGCACTGAGCAAGGCTTGCAGCACCCTCTTCTGCTTCTTAAAAGCAGGGAAGGTTGTGTCTGTGTACGTAGTGTCCCGTTTCTTTATAAGACAGAGATACACACACACAACCCTCCCCCATCTGTGCCCAGCCTCTTGTAGAGGAGAGACAACTACTCTCCTTCAGCTGAAGACCAACCACATGAAACCCCATGTTATGCAATGTGTATTATGTATTATACGCAGCTGGATGTACAATGCAGCTATTGTAGTTGCATTTTCTGGGCGGGACATTGTAAACGGGTATTATTAACTGCAATTCTATTTGAAGAACTAATCTAAGAGTATCTTTCACTTTGATGTCAGTATTCACTCCATCCAGTCTATATGTGGCTGCCTAAGTCATCTAATTTGCAGATTATCTGTTTGCCAGTCATACTACTTCAAGACAGCAAGTGACTAGATAATGTCATGTCTGTCAGTGAAAATGAAGATGAGCTGACGATGAAACATTTTAGGATACGGTGGACACAGATCTACTTACCTGTATAAACGTCACCCTCTATGAAGTCAATTTAGGGGAGAAAAGTCAATTAACCAGCTATGTTTCTATGTTGTCCTGATGGTAGTTACAGTTTCAGTATGTATTTCAGCCTCAGATCAGGGAGGAATGAAGATATCACAGTGGCAGTGAGGGTTGTCTGTCAAGCAGCATCTTCATGCTGAACCCAAGATGCTTATTGATTTCTAGGTTCCTCTGCTCTATAAAGCACACTCAACATCTTTTTAAAAATGATCAAACAATGCCCAATCTTTATGCTTACATTTCATCTATTTAATTTAGGAGGCAGTGGTTCTGGTGTCTGTCAGAAAACCATCAATCATTTCTGTCCAGTGTGACTTTGCTGAAACACTGGTATGCGTAGAATGAATTGATTGCATACATCGACAGAGCGAGGCGTATGCAGCACAACAGGCATGATACATTGGTCTAGTGTGCAGCGTGACGTTCATCTCATCAGGCAAATGGGCTGAGGCCTCCTCCGCTACTAAATGCACTTCCATAAATCCAGCAGCAGCTTCCAAAGAATTATTTCTGTGTGACATAGTAAGGATGCAACTTGCTGCAATACTTTGATTAAGAAATGAAAAGACATGAAATAAGGCATTTTTCATTATAAAATGCTTCAGACAATCAAAACCATTATGACTACAAGACCTTAGATATAGTCATTTCAGTGCAACCTCATCATATGACTTAACATAAATATGTTGGATTATAGATATGATTGTAAAAATCTAACAGTATTACAGACTAATCTGTGTGGGTTTGGTCCACAGGTCCAGCCCAAATATTCGACTCCTCATTCTGCCCAGCCCAGTAGAGAGCAGTCACAACAGACCGTACTAGATACTGTGTCTCTGTGTCTCCTGTGTCTTTAGTTTTATTTTTGGAAAGGAGGACAACCAGTCATTAAAGCAGAGTGTCAACCTACAAGTTGACACATAGCTATAGAAGTGGGATAGGATAGGCAAGACAGCGAATGGTGTCTAGAAACTTGGAAATGTATTCAAACTTGAGAAAATATTTGTAAATTTGTGTCATAAGGTGTCTCACAGTGTGTTAACGCCCAGGTTTTAGATGAAGCACAATTATTTCAATTATTCAGCTGTGGAGCAGCAGCTACTTTTCTAAGAAATCTTTCATCTGAATGTCATAAACAGGACCTTACTACTACCACAACTCACCTCACCTCACCTAAGTGAAACTCTACGCTTCACTGAAATGCCCCTTGGTGTAACTTTCAGTCCTTAGGTCCAAGCACTTGGGCAAAGCTTATTAATGGAGATGTGCGTCTAGGAAGTCTAATTTGAAGTATTTGGAGTACAACACCATAGGTGTAATGATGCTGCTACCATAGTTTGGCCTCAAAGGAGCCTTTTCTCCTTGATTATGGTCTTTCACTGCCAGTCTCACTGAATAAAGAGCAAATCTATTTTTCAGTTATTATTCCATGAGCTGTGTTTTATTTAGTCATTCCTTCATAAACAATGATTCATTAAATTTTTGACTACATTCCTAATTATTCGTTACTTAACAGCCACTTTACAAGAGGCACAGAGTTTTTAGAGCTGCTGTTTATTTCTTTGTCTGAGAATCTTTCTAAAAATGAACGAGGACAATAATAGCAAAAATCAAGCACTGCGTGCAAAAGTACACCCAAAAAACTGTGGTTTTCAAAAGCTCCTTCAGTCCATATTCGTTGAAAACACACGTGCAGGTGACTTAATCCTTACATGACAAGTTTACCTGACACACGACAGTGACTTTCTCCCATCTTTATGTTCTGCCAACACACCAATTTTTCTTGCTCATAACTCCCAACCTCTGCAAGGTAGCAGGGAAATGCATTGTGGGTAGCCAAAACACAGTAAAATAAGTTCCATTGTACTCATTTCTATGCACACATTATTCAGCTGACAATACAGCAGCATGAGCAGAATGCAGCATGAACTCAATACTTCCCATTTTGTTTCAGCCCGAAAAGCAAACATGGCCCATGGAGGTTGGGAAGCAATTAAACACTGCTTCACAAGGCCGGATTAAAAGGATCCTATTTCCTGTGGAACAAACTGCTAGAACAAACTTACAATCCCACTTGAGAAAGGAAGCCCTTAGATCACCAACACCTGAGAACACATGCTCTGGCCATAGAGCCAACTGATGCTGCTTTATACAGTACTTTGTAGCGTTATATCAAAGCAAATTGATAACTACCTGTGGAAACATCACACTAGACTGTAACACAAAACTAGCCTTGGACTAATTTGTGCCTATGATCTCATGTGAAGAGCCCAGGTGGGCTCATTTGTTCATTTCTGCCAGCACCATTTACCCCAAGATCTTGCCAATGTGGTCCATACAAACCATAGCCTGGGCCCGTGACCATAATGCAGTCTGTGGGCCCGGTGAACCAGGGACAAATTCTCCTGTTACTCCTCCTATTTATGTCCCATAAAAGCTGCTCTCATTGGCTTTGAAAATAATTTGTCACTCATCCAGTCACTTCACCCGATCTCTTAAAGCACCACCAGTCCCAGCTGGTTTTAGAAACAACATGCATTCAGTAACAATGGTCAAAGGCACAGGCTGTCCTATATCCAAGGGTGTAATGTAGTTGGCTGTGCGTTGAGCAGCTCTGTGTCATACTGAACATGGTGGAATTTGTGGCATTAGGGTGAGAAGATTGGGTGTGGAGCTGAACTTGATCCATAAATAACTAGTATTTAGTGTACAGGCTACATACCAGAAAAAATTATAAGCTATTCACCCTGTATGTATGACTCATAACCAGCATTTAGTCAACTATCAGTTTCACATAGATGGTATAGCTTATGTGAACAATAGCACTTTTGAAACATAATCTTGCATCTTTGAAGTCATATTGGCCACGCTAGAATGATTTCCCTTAAGCACATGACTGTGGCATGATGAGACAAACCACAGGCTGTGCAGTGTACAGCAAAAGCAGACTCAGCATTTCTACAGTAACGCTTTCATTCAAACATGTGCAGGCGGCAGCTTGAGAGCAGCAGAAGAATTTCCCCATCTTCTTCGTGCGATAATATAATATAACACATTGTAAAACTTTAGTCACAGCCTGCTCCTCAGAACTGAATCACCACAAGACTAAGGGAGCAACCAGCCTGGACGGTGAAATGGCCCCTTTCAGTGCCAACTGACGATTTGATCATCTTGGTATCAGCTAGGTATCGCAACACCATCATCCCCAAGGCTACAGTTGAAGCACTTTATTTCACTTTTAATTGTGTTGAACTTTACATTAAGAATGATGTTGAATAAGCAGCAAGACGTAGCAAGTACATCAAAACTTGGAAACATATGCTACCTGTTGCACAGCCTTTTTCTGGTGTAGCATGTTTCTGAATCAACATGTAAGCCCTAACCCAGCTGAATTGTAAAGCTGTCAAGGACAGACGCTCCCAGAGGATGAGCCATTTTCACTAAAATGCCACAGAATCTCTCACCTACAACCTTGAACTAATTTGAAATTAGTGCTGAACATTTTGCAGGTCACCACTGATCTCTTATTGAACTAATATCTATAGATGATTTCACTGCATCCAATATCAAGCATTATCACATGATAATGGTACACTGAGGAAGCTTCATTAGAAAATTGCATCTGAACTAGATCACTTGCTTTGCCTTTGGTAAGCTGGAACATTTATGAGAGTGTTCATTTACTTAACCAACACCATGTAACATGACGTAAAGCCATTAGAAACAACTCTACATTAAGTTTTGCTGCATAATAAAGCATTCACTGCTGCTTGGTGCCCTCTCATACCAGTTCACAGCTTAGTAGATGTAGTAGTGAACGCATAACTGAGACTGTTGGGGAGATACATGTGTCATTATAGTATATCAGATCTATTTGGGAAGCCACAAAATATGTTTGTATTTAAAGAGGCATACATAAATTCTCTCTTTGCATCAATGAAAAATTAAACGAGGGGTCCAAATAGGCCAATTCAGAGGCCTGTGGTTTTGGTAAGTAAACACCAAATACCGCAAAAATGGTCCAACTTGCACAAACAATAACAACAACCATGTTTGAACGATAATCTGGTAAATGATCAGTGATATACGCCTAAATGACTAATAATTATGTAGCTCTGAACCGTACATCTGAACACACACAGAGCAATGCATTTTGTACAAAGGGAAGTAATTGTGAACATTTTGCAACACCCCGCACTTTGTTTAGATGTGCAAGAGCATTGTGCCATTTCCTGTGTGAGAGTCAAACGGGCCCAACCTGCCATTTTAACCCTGATAAAGCAAGTACACCCTCCTTAACAACAGTCAGCAATTACACAACCCGAGCGTATATTAACATATCCGATTGTCTCCTTGTTGGTGTCATTGGCTCACCATGCTGTCAGTCATTCCAGCAGACAGCCGATCTGGGCGATCCTCTTCAGATCCCTCCCTCTCCTCCCGTCTACTGGGCTGTTCTGTGCCAGCGATGGCTCCTGCCAACATAAAAACACAAAACTTACAATCATTGAAAGTGTGTGAGTACATACTACAGAGTGTCGTAAAATAGCCAACTAATTTTCTTGCATTTAATAAACTATCTATCTATCTATCTGTCTAGCTAGCTAGTAACTTAACAACCTTGTAAAATGGCCTCATTAGTCTAAACTAGTAATAATCTCCACCACTGTGTTGCTGCAATCCAACATCTCCCAGAGGAGTGTGAGGCGTATCGTTCACAGTAGGTTCACCTGACTGCCTGGTTCAAGACGTGCTCTCCACCAATGAGGTCACATCAGTGTAAACACTCTCCACACAAGTATGCGCTGCAAACAGACACGCAGACACATGCAAGAGTGCCGTGGACGAGATAGAAAGAGACCTTGAATCTGATCAACTGACCTTGTAGCAAATTCCACTGTGTTGCTCCACACCCAAAACTTTAAGTCATTGTTCCAACCAAGCTGAGCAAATCCAACTAAATGGCTGAGCAGTTCCCTAATTCATTCGAATAATGAACATCTGAATGGTGTGCACTGGTGCAAAGCTTTCCAACGGTAAAAGTGTTTTAGGACGTTGACGTAACTACTACTACTCTGGTCTAGAAAGTACCTGGAAGTTGTCCTCATTGTGAAGTGCAGCCCGTCATGTCACTGAACATGTTTTTTTTAGTCCTCTTGACACACCCCCTTTTGCACTCAGCTCCACCACACATTAAAAAAAAAATACTCTTCTCAATACAGACTTCTCTTACCTGAACAGTGTTGAATCTGTGCCCTGCTTGTGCTGCAATATTTTTTGCTGAGACCGTTCCTTCAGTTTTAAGGTTAAATTTAGGTCAAATGGCTTGCAAAGTAGTAGTAGCGCCCTCCGTCTCTCAAACAC
>OMNV01017141.1:11517-48934 GCA_900303265.1 Brotula barbata
CCGTCACATTCAGGTGAAAACCGCCTCTCTGCACGACTCGAGTCGAGGCTGTCAGACTGGCTCCTAGACCTGCACAGGTTGGGTTTCAGAGTAGCGTGCCCTGAATAAAGCCAGTCTTTGTTTTTTTTGCATAATGAGAGGATTATTGAACGCATGTTTGTACCGGTAATGCTTGTTAAGGTGTCAATCTACAGTAAATCACTTTGAAATGTGATGCTCTTAACTTAATGAAATGAATAGCGCAGCAATTCTATAAATAGACACGGATAAATGACCCAACTGGGCTGATGGCTACATTTGATTCTACCTGTCTTTTATAAACGATGGGAAGAACTTGCGGGGGAACCAGACGGCATATCCCGCTGCCAACACCCACAGGATTGATAACTCATCCAGCATCTGGCCAACAAAACTGAGAGTCATGTGGAAGTATGCTGAAAAGATCCCTGCAAGGAAGAGGAATAGGTTAAGAGGACGCAAGTATGGAATGTAATCTCCATTTATTGGAATTAGTTCAAATGTAGACAAACATTTTGCCTTTGGACTGCAGTGCACACCGGTCATACTATAATAAAGGACCAAAGTAAAAGTCATTGCCACACGTTGAGGTATATCTCTATGTAAACACATTTCACAAGCACCCAATGAACACTTTTGTGCTTCAGGCTGTAAAGTCAACATTGTGTGTTTGTGTTTCATGTCTTGCATTATGATAATAATAATAGAAAATAAACAGCGATTTGTATATACATGAAAAAACACAGGTACTCTCAAACTCACTCTTCTGTCCTTTTCATAGTCATCCAGGAGTCTTTAACTCGCTGCCTAAAAGCAATTCCTTTATAGTTATTTCATCATCTATGGAATTGAGGAGCCTGAGAAATGTTAACGCATGAAATGTGTCAAAATTACTTTTGGCCTCCTTTAACTCGGGTGATGTTGATAGAATATCCAATTTTAAAATCAACGAAAATACACAGGGAGTAGAGAAATCGGATACAGCTGTATAAATGCAAAGTCCAAAACATGCTGGGCATTTTTAACTTTCTGTTAACATGCAGAATAAGCCCTCATACAACTGCCAGTTGAATCTGATGATCTATTTAAAAGATGACGTCTTTTTAAATATACTTCAATAAGATCCATAAGGCGTCTTCCCCTTTTTAAACTGCAGAACTGGTGCGCCTCAGGGGTTTATTGTGGAACCACTTTGCATTTACACAGACCTCTGTGTGCACAGATGCATTCATCTGAAAGAAGTAAACTAAGCCGACAACTCGGGCAACTCATAGAGACAATGATTCATATCACCAATTATTTGAATGAGTCATGTTTAAACACTGAATGCTGTTCAACGAATACCATCAGCACTCAGAGTAACAGGTGAAACTTCAAGGAGGGAGTGTGAACAAGACAAACACGTACTGTGAAAGAAAGAAAGAAAGAAAGGAAGAAACAAAGAAAGAAACAAAGAAAACAAGAATAAACTGACCTACAAATATCATCATGGTCCACACCATATGGATTGCAAGATTGCGCTCCTTGCAATAAGGGTGTAGAAGGTATAGCATGATTGGAGATATAATGAAGAAAAACAAGCTGCTCGTCTGCAGAAAAAACAAAACAATGAATGAATCAATCAGTCAATCAGTGCTTTCTGTTACTCTGAATCACTGTACATTTGGAACATTATAAAATTGGGAAATTCGCGGCTTTGCAGTATCAAAGTACAGTGCCAATCCATGCTTACTGTGTTAAAATACTCCACAATGTGCTCTGAGTGGCTGTAGTTGTCTTCACACCAATCTATCTCTGAACTCTCGTAGGAGAAAACTCCTGCCATCTTCTCAGTGGAATAGAAGCCTGGGAGAAGAAGAACAGAGTGACGAAACAATGACCACTGACTTCTGACCGACCAAAGAGACAGTCTACTGAGGATGGAGCAGGTCTCCAGCAGGACCTGGGTACCGTTTGTACAGGTGACTCATGGAAATCAGTTCGAGTTCCTGCAAGTGGTATTTATAGTTGTATTCAAATGGGGTTTGACAGCCTTTGTCAGACCATTCTGGGCATCAATTTACATCTACTGAGTATAAAGAATAACAAAAAAAAAATCTATTTTTGAAAGATATTCTTATTTTGAAGTGTGAGTTTTTCTACGTGAAAAGCCTCAATGAACCAAAATAAAAAAATAGCACAGGACAATTTTTACTGGATGGCCAGATAATGAGTTTACAACCCTGGTAGTGGACTCTATTTATACACAGTATTTCCAACAGCAAAGTGGGAACAGGGAAAGTGGCACAGGAAACAAATATGCCATAACATAAAAAGTAAGGGGTGATGTGCTGGATTTTATGATAAAAAAAAAAATCATAACTTTCCTTGAAAATATGAGATTTCTTCTGCCCTCTCTAGGTGGTATACTCAGTTATCAATGGATGTCCAATGTGAAAAGGTCCATTACATTTAAGTCGACTCAATTATTAATTCATTTAGCACTATTTATGGGGTTAGGTCATGTGATTAAAGATTAACAACAATCACAGAGGGTATCACACACTATCTATCTATGCATACATACATATAAACTGATTATTCGAATGATGATGCCATAATGCCATTATGTTCAAGTGATAGTGAGGATATGATGTTTATTTGATATCGTCACAGAGGATAAAACATCATCATGAGGCCACAACATCACAATGATCACCATACAAAAAACGCCAAGAAGACTCTATCCTTCGACAAAGACTATATAATTCTTTACATCTTCTACTTGGAGGCACACTAAGAGAAATTAAACCTAATTAGTCCCGTGGGATCAGAGTTGTACGGTAAAGTATTTGGGTCTTACCTCCCATGGCTGCCGCTGCTGTCCCAGCCTCCTTCAGCGCCGCTCTGCTTCAGACAGCACAACAGGTGGATTTAAGTGGGAGGAGCGCAGAAACATTCCCGATCCTGTTGCACTGGTCCAGCCTGTGGCGGTGACGGGAGTACTACACTTACAGAACAGTGGTAGAAATATGTAGAATAACCGGGAGAATGCCGATAGGGATAGCTGTCGCAAACAGTCTCGCACAACTCTGGTTTCCGTGCGTAAAATGGTTCAACTCGTGCGTAATTAGATGTAGACACCAGTCAAAGTCGTGGGTTAGTTGTTTATTTACAGTTCCGTCTTCATGAAAAACTAAATTCTAACTTAACAACGCAAAATACTAAGTTCAAAACAAACTAGGAAATGTGGTAAACTGACGCTGATTTCAAAATAAAAGCCTTTTTTTTTTAACCGCACCTCTATTGCGCTTTTATCCAAAGCGCTTTACAATGTTTGCCTCACATTCACCCATTCATAAACACATTCACACACCGACAACCGAGGTACTTGCTTGCTTGTCGGGAGCAATCCTGCTCAACATGGACGAGCAGGGCATGCAACCGGCAACCCTTCAATCACTGGGTGACCACCTTACCCACTGAACCACGCCGGACAGTACTTCAGTCTGAAACTCAAAGCTTTTTTTGGAAACCCTGATTCAAATACTCCCCATTTTCTAAACAATAATTCTTATGTTTTTATTTTATTGTCAGTTTTAATGCTCTGACACTGCAGCTGATGTTTGTTGTATACGTCCACACTGTTTTAATTCATCTTTTCTTTTTAATCTCCACTGTACACTTCACTTGCTTGTAAAAGGGAAGACTTGCTCTTAATATTTCAACAAGTCATTCTTTGATGCATTATATGATTCGGTTCTTTTTACTGCTGAAATTCTCATCACTAGAACTGACATTAGTTGTACATTCGTTTTATTTTATAACATTAGACAGCAGCATTTGAGTGAGATACGTCTCTTATTCATGTCCTGTTGACTATTTTATATGTTAACAGATATATTATCAAAATTGGCTCTGAAATCAGTAATTTGTCATCGACTCCCAACAGTGATCCTCTCATTCTTTCTCTCTCTCCCGCGCGCGCACACACACACACACACACACACACACACACAGACATACGCACACATACACAGATTCATTTTTAATGCACTATACAGCACTGCCTGAGGGCAGACATGGAAATCGTCTCTCTAGGGCCTAAATAAACAGAGAAACCAGGTGCAGTACATCACCCATGAGGTTTGTATAAATCCAATTACTGTTGGCAGGTCTTTCGATGAAGCCTCAGCACCCTGTGGGTTTTGTATTCTGTGCTATTTGCGAGCATCCCAGCAACACAACACCTTATTGCGCTCCATCAAATGTATTTTTAACTTGGAGTGTCAAAACTCTTTATTTTTCTTCTTCAAACAAAAAATAACCGGATTGATTGAGAGAATCATATTTTATCTTATCAACCACAAAGAAATGCAAAATGGCAGAAAAATTAACACTTAAAAAAAGGCATTCCCTTTGGTATCTTTCATATCTTGACACAACCGGACCAGCGTGAATGCCTTTGAGGTAAACTTCTGAAAATCTAATTCACGAAGGCCTCCGTTTGTTCTGATAAAAATATAAGAAAATTCCAGTGACAACACATGAACACAAAATGTCACTTGCTTTAAAACTGAGACCGAAGGTTTTGTTGTCACTGCCCTTGTTTGTGGCTTCAATTCCATCGGAAGCAGTTTATGTTATAAGAATCTAACACTCACGTTCACTTACAGCTTAGTCAACGCACCGTCAAAAGTCTATCAATACATGATTCCTGAAATCACGCATACAAAACTGTAATTCAAGTTGCTCTGCCAAAGACATAAATGTAATCAACCAAACACCAGAAAGCATTGCAGTAATTTGAGTAATGGCTTAAAGAATGGTGTTGTGGGGGTGCGTGGAGACGTCAAAGATCTTGTTGCCAGGTCAATCGTCAGAGAGAACAATAATGATGAAACCTGAGCAGCTCTGTGCATTGGATCTGTGTTTTCACAATCATTTCCATAATGGCAACTCTGCTTGTAGAGCTCAGTATGTTGCAAAACAAGTTATGTGTGAATCAACTATCAGAAATATCCGACCATGTACCATTATGCATATGACTGAGAATATACCGTGCAGCCATGGATAATTCACATGTAGTTTTGTTAGGACAGTGCATAACTACATGTGCTGATTTTCTAAAAAATCATTATGGCTCTGTACAGACAGCAGGATGATGGGATGGCATTAGTCCACTGGGAGCAATGAAGTCCACATCAAATCTTTTCCACGTAGTTTCCAGGAAAGAGACCTTCTTTCCCTCGAATCCTGCCCGTCCACCAGCCTGATGGATCTATAGGGAGAAGCAGCAGAAACAACATTAACTACTATAGTACGGCTTTACGGTAAACACAGATCGATCATCTTTAGTCCAGTCTAATTTGGCTTTGGAGCCTCCTGTTCGTTTGTGCTGATCACTATGTTTTTCAGCTTGGTATCAGCTCCACATTTCCACTTTGTGCACCAACCTTCTCTGATGATGTCGATGATATCATTGGTGTCAAAACTGATTTCGTCTGTGTCTTGGCCAGTGTACTGATATAAAGCCCTGCAGCGGGGTCCATGAGGCCGAGTCTGGGGTTTAGGAGCAGGGGGAGGCCTCTGACCAATGCTCATTTTTCTCTGCTTCCTGCAACAAAGATATAGAGACATATGAATTATGTATGAAGCCTGGTGGTGTGCTTGACAACTGATGGAGCTGAAGAGTAGTGTTTTTATTAGTAGGTCCATTTTGTTTTTAATGTTATTAATCATTTAAGGTAAGAATGATGGTTAGCTCAAGCTTTAAATATTTTTGAGATGTTTTTCCCTCCTTTCTCGCCAATCAGGTTTAATTTCCCTGCTCCTGTGTTCTTTGTCCTTGGCCCCATCGTCTGTCAAGGACATAAAGGAGAGCATAACTCTTGGAACCTATCCCCCCCCCCACAGATTACCTTCGTCCATATTGGTTCCCCAGCTGACCGTAGGGGTCGCTGGAGCAGGGACAATGACTGGATCTTGCTGCTGGCTTCTCACTCACAAGGAATGCACAACTAAGCTCGAGGAACCACAACCAGGAAGTGGTCTATGTTGCGGTGTGTGACTGTTTTTACCATGTGTGTCAAGGTTTTATTGTTCTAACATAGTCTGGAAACATTTTATTTGCTATTTTGTGGGAAAAAAACTGTATATCAAGAGCCAGTAGAAGTTATGTGCAGTAAAATGTTGCAAAACACCGAAAGAGATGAGAAGGCCACAAACTGGTGCAAAGACAGATGCAATCAATGAAGTTCTCTTTTTTCTTTACACGCGGTGATCTCTCTTACCCTGACATGCCCTGGTCAGGCACACCGAGGAAGGCCATGTTCTCTCGTTGGTTGTGGGTGTGAGCTGGGGCTCGGGAGACCCTCTGGGAGCCCAGTTTTGGCAGCGCTGTGGTGGGAGGGGGGCCGTGTGTATGAGGGGAGCTGTATGTGATCTGTGATGGGTGATGTGAATGGTTGGATCTGGAAAGTTGGGATCCTCCATTATGGTGCCCTGAGGATTAGGGCAGAATAACAGTTAGGAAGAAACCCAGACTTCAGCCTCACGTCTGCTTAAATCAAATGCTGCATTTCCAAAAACATTTTTCAGAAAATGATCATGGTTTTGAAGCAATATATAGTTTTAAAAATTTGTTTCATTAAATTGGATCATAAACATCAAAATGGCGTACTGAACTTACCTTTACTTGATATGTGATTTCTTCTTCCCCCATGATGTTGCGGAGCACTCTTCCTGGTTGGTTCTGATTAATTAAAAACTGAGTTATGACAACATTTGGGCATTTGGACAGGTTGTTTTGGGGTTGGGATGTTGGTTGTCCATGCTGCTGAATATCCTTAACTAACTAACCTAATGCCATTTTTACATTACTGATTCATTAACATCTATTAGATACATTTGCTAGACTAAGTTAACACAGGCATGACTCTTTTAGTATTTTTACTAGAGTAACGGAGATGAGTACTTCTATCAGTATAATTGTTGTAGTATGTACAGTATATGTCTCGTGGCAGATTAGGCCAAACTTAGATGAAAATAAACTAACGCATTCAAAATTAAACATAGACGAATAGCACAAAACCCATTACTGACATTGTAGCGGCATGCATTTCATGTGAAACACACTGATGTGAGGCTTCAAGTTTCCTGCCTAATTTCAATGCACCAGTGTGTCATTAATCTTTTAAACTTACTTGAGGATTTGGGCATGCCATCCCCTACTGTGATGGTAAGGGTCTTCCCTCCAGGTTTGAGCTGGGCCAGATCCCCTTGTCCTCTCTGAAAAACCACCACCCTGGATCCTCCTCCACCCCAGCCCTCCTTCTTCACTCTAAACTCTAGTCTGTGTGCAGACAATGTATATTTTGCATATGATTTGTGAGTAGTTGTCAATGCAAATATGTGAACAAGCCCTGTGAATGTATGGTTTTTTTGTACCTGTCGTTGAAGGACAGCGTCAGTTTTCTCTTGGTCACCTCCTCATAGCGTTTAGACAGCAGGCTGAGGAACTCAGTTTTAAAGTTGGACTCCAGCAGGCTGTCATATTCGGCCTCATGCAGGATGAAGAAATCATCCTGTCTGGTACTAAAGACACAAGTAGATTGATATAAAACTTTGGCATTTGGTTATTTGGTTTAGAAGATTATTCTGCAAATTCTCAGTTCACTATCTTTTACTCCGATGGGAACTCTGGGTTTAGCTTCATTGTTTTTACTAACCTAGCAGCAACAAAACAGTTCTTCTAATTTCCACCACAACATTAACCACAATGACATTAGTGTGTGTGCCGTGTACACGCCGTTAGAATATTTGTTACCTGAGTGAGACACTGCTGATGTGACCAAACTCAAGCTTTCGTTTCAGCACCTCCTTTATCTGCCCTTTCTCTGGTCCCTTCTTTACCTTCTCTCGACCAATCAGATAGATACACTTGGGGGTCAAGATCAAGTCTCGCTTGATGGACTGGTCATGAGAAGAAAAGGAAGTGACAACTGTGAGTAATGTCAAAAAGCGGAAGAGAGCGTGGCTTTGGGGAAGGAGCATATTGAGAACTTTGTGTCAAGGTCATCATGCCATCTACAATTACTTTAGTTCGGATATATTTCTGATCTCTCATCTGTAACATCACACACAAGCTAAGTTTACCTTGATTCAAATTGAATGCGGCATGAAACTAAACCAAATGTTCTCCTTCAGCCCTTTGGAAGTTAAGATAAAGCTCTTTTGATGGTGGTTGTTTCTCATTTGGATCAAGCAGTAAATGAGTTTCACCTTGAACCTGCGGTCATACTTGCTGACAGAATCAGCAAAGTCCACTCGCTCCCTCTTGGCCAGGAACTGTCTGAGCTCCGGCCTCTGCTCCAGACCGAGATAATCTCCAACAAAGTTTCTGTTGATGCTGTTCTTCCTCCGCTCCTTGGCGTTATGCAGGATGTCTGAGGCTAAGTGTTCAAAGGACATATATTTTAGAGTAATGACCCAAATGGCGTATTATGAACAGTGTTTGTTTTTTTTTAAACTCACCTTCCTCTCTCATCTGTTCATACTTCTTCCTGGCAATGTATTTCCTCCAGGATTTCTGAATTATCCTGGCAAAAGTGTCAAACTTCCTCTCCCTCATTTCCTCCAGCAGGAACAGCTGTGGGGCAAGCAGTATGTGGGCGATGATTAGGAGTTTACATTTATAAGAGAGATGCTTTTGCTGCGTGTTTCGGCACTTAACGGCTTAATGCTATGCTGTAACATCACAGGGAATGCAGACAGAATTTAATGTACTGGGAACTTGTGCAATGACAATAAAGATCTATCATTCTACCCTTTGTTGGCCCATGCCTGTAAATCTAAATCAGTGCTCAGACACACAAAAGTGAAGTTAAAACAGCAGCAAAACTTTCACTGTATCACACCTTCAATGCTTATAGCAGTGGTTCTCATTGCTAGTCCTTGTGTGTTGATCAAGAATTTGTGCCTCCCATATGATTTCATTACTAACGTGGTATTCCATGACCAGGATTGAGAAGCACTGGCTTACAGAATCATTTCACAAAACACAGGTGCAATCAATGCGCCAGCCAATTCAGTACAGTTAAAAGTTCTGCAGCTATAAATGTGAACAGTTAACAGGCACACATAATGTAATAAACTAGATGTAATACATGAAAGCATGAATAAATCTAGAACACAGGACATTCAAAAATCATAAAGGTTAGTAGGCTGCCATGAGCAGTTAAAAGAGAAACTGTTTCAGTGAAATTCAACTGCTTACTAACTGCTCACAACCAGTTACTATGGTGAAAAGCAGCATTAAAAGTATTTAAAAGTAATGTTTACCTCTGACTGTATTTGAATACCAATTTATTCATCACTACTTACGGTAACGTTTAACAAAAATAACACAATGGAGAAAAATGAGTCCAAACGTACATTGTTATGTGTCAACATTTCATTACCGATTCAGGGTTCTTGACAAAAACCTTGGTGCGCCCCAGCTGGTATTGGTCATTATCCATATTGACAGACCGGAGAAGATGAAGGACCCCCTGCTGCTCTGGACCCCTCCAGCATGGCCATGTCTCAGCAGTCAGAATGGCATACCTATAAGCAATACATATACACGTATAATGGGTGTACACACACCCAAGGATGCACAAAGGCCCTAATACATATTTTTAACTCACCTCTGTAGAAACTTAGCGAATAATCTGCGGTACGCAAAGCCAGCTCTTCGTACACGTATGTTTTCCCGCAGACCCAGGTACTCCGCCTGATGCTTCACCCTAAAAAACGGTTGGGATCAATTATTACCATTTATTTAGGGGTGTTCACATGTTTGTGTGTGTGTGTTTGAGTGATGATGCCAACCTGTTCTCCTCCCAGTCTTTAGGTCTCTTGGTCTCATTGGGTTTGATACAGCGAATATAGTGAGGAGTGCACTTCATCAAGGTGTTTACCAGGTCATTTGCTTGTTTCTGTTTGAAATAAGTAAAATCCTCTTTCCATCATGTATTTTAGATCAACTACATACGACTGGTGGAAAAATGTCAGATAAATTGGTTGACAAACGCTTAATTATATATAAATTATACAGGTCAAATAATGACATGCAACCATATCCCTTCATTAATTTGACAAATAAGTTGATTAGTTTGTTTCAATGCAAAGTGTTGATTTTGCACACATTCAAATATCACTCTCCCTTCCTTTAGCATCAATACGCTCTGCCCCCCTCTTACACACACATGTGCGTGCACGCACACACACCCTGCACAAGCAGTAATACCTCCTCACTCTTAAGGCATATAGCTCTAAAGCAGAGAATTAAAGTTTCCTTTGATGATTTGACATGGACCATGTTGGCAACACCGCTGCACTAGTTAATGTAAGAGAAGCTTTACGCATGGATGAGCTTTAATCTCTCACCTTGATCTTGGTGCCCACTGTGGTGGGCCTTCCTTTCTTATCAGTGTTGAGGTTTTCAGGGAACAAACTACGAATGAAGCCACTGTGGAGATAAATTCAAAGAAAATAGTTTTCATTCTGGCTTTATGATATCTGGAGTGAACATACAGCAAAACAGATAGACTCACTATTCGCTGCTTTGCATGAGCTCAATGAGGTCAGGGAAAAGCACGTCCCGGTTTTTCTCACAGAAGCCATTCACATCATATGACACCTGAGGTGACAACAGAAATTAGAACTATGGTGTGAATTTCATCAGGAAAAATACTAGTGTGTGGTAGGCTCCATTTGCAATAAAACTATGAGAGTCAATGTTTTGAAAGAAAGTTTGGAGCAAATAAAACTCGAATGACAAACAAATGAGATTTTAGATATATGGTATAATCAAATTTTAATTTATTTACTACTTGGCCTTCCTTCCTTCTATCCTTTCATTTCCTTCTTGCCTTCCTTTCTTTTTTTATAAACTTTCTTTTCTTCCTTTCCTTCTACTGCAGCTTTGAAAACATAGAAATCTGCAAAATTTATTTTGAACACTTTTACTTTGGATACTTGCAGACATTTTACTTAATTCTTTGTGTCTTGATTGAAAATCCCCCCAAAATTGATATCTTCATTGAGCTTTTCCCTCAAATGCCATTGTTCTTCACAGTAACTAATTTTGATGTTAGCCTTTACTCGTACTACAGTATTTTTCATTGTACTATTATTACTTTCACTCAATAATGGACACAAGTACTTCTTCCATCACTGGTTGGCGAGCATTTTTTTCTGCTGTGATTCTGATGTTAACATATTTTTGCTACAGGAGAATCATCATCATCCAAACTTTTTATTTCCTACCTTTCCAGCATAGTGATGTATGACAAAGCCGGAGTTCCATCTGTTAAAATGTTCATGCGTTCCTACGGCAGCCTGCAGTTTCTGCAGCAGTGTGCCATCTGCACCCTCTCCTTTGGCATACATGGTGGCACAGACATCATCCAGCACGCTCATTATACCAGGAGGGTTCTACAAAAAGAGAATGAATTCTATGAATTTTCATACAAGTGTTACAATTTGAAATTCACTGTTCTCACTGTTTCATCTGTCACTACCGTCCCATAATTTTTTACAATCATAAATATGCATTGTTGTTAATATTGTGATTGATAAAAAAGCTACTTTTATTTTAAGATAGGAAGCTTTTTGTAATGATTCCATCCACCCCACAAACGACACAGTGCTGCTTTAAATTAGACGTGTTAGCCTTTTGTCTTTTCTTATTTGTCCTACTTTGTGTAGTATAATTTAGAAGGCAGTATGTTGCAAAACTTGAGTTTCACCTCTCCTTCTTTAACATGTTAACTTCAACAAGTAATAGACGTAACTTAGCACATCCACAAAGTACAAAGCTGGTGACTGTTTGTGAGGCATTACAACGGCGGCAAATAAAAACAGAGCATGCTTTTAATGTGGAACGTCCAAGACAGGTGAAAAATGTCATCACATAGGATGCACAATAAAGCTGCAACGATGGACAACACATTATAGCACTGAAAATATCGGAAGCGTACCAATTTATTCTCAATAAGGTCACACACAATCTTGTTGTTGAAGTATTGGATGGGGGACCACTTGATGCCCTCCTGAACATACTCTTCCTGGGGAAAAAGGAGAGGAGATGAAAGAAAAAAGCTGAATGATGAAATAGCAGGATTTGAAATATCTGCAACCAGTGAGAGGGAACATCAGATCTCTCTGCTGATAGTTTTACATAATGCATTGATAGCCAGGGGCAAACAGGCCTGTGCGTACCACAGAGATTCACAGAGGAGGAAAATGAGAGGCAGAGAGCAATGAAAACACTGCAGATACCTGCTCGGCCTTCAGCGTCAGCTCAATGAAGATCTGCTGCAGTTTCTCATTGACAAAGTTGATACAGAACTGCTCAAACCCATTTCTCTGTCATGGAGATAAAAACGATAAACATAACTGCTGTATCATTTGTAATACTGACATCTAGTATTTTAGAGATTGTCCGATACACCAATTAAAGCCATTGCTGCGGTTTTCATATTTTTTGGATGACTCTTGCTATAAACAGAAAAAAAAACAGATGATAAAGGACTACTTGTGTAATGGATTGTGTAAGTTGCAGCGTTAAAGTACTACCTTAGGGCTTAGGTAGGTCATTAGTAGTATTTATCAGTACCAGTAGTTATATAGCAGTGATGTAAATGTGTACTGTGTTATGCATTTGTTGTCAGAGGACTTACCTGGAAAATCTCAAATCCATAGATATCAAGTACTCCAATGCTGTATTCTTCATTGGGTTTTTGGATAGCTTTATTTATGGCCTGTTGGAGAGAGAGAGAGAGAGAGAGAGAGAGAGCAAATATTTGATTTAATTGATGCTACTTTCTTGCATTTATTGTAAAGGAATACTATAAGATGTAACTTATGTCTATTGTTATTACTGAATGTTTAATGCTCAGTGGAACAGATTTATTAGGCACAACGTTTTGGCTGCCACCAGGTTGTGAAAAATATCTTTGGCTGGTGAGGATCCTCTTTCCGTATATAACATTGCTCATCTTTTAAACCATTAAATTAATCAAGACCCTCAAATGTACAGTCAAAACAGTCAAACACTAGAAAAGCTGTAGGGCATCCTATCTAAGCCATTTATTACTCATATATCATTCACATATTTGCAATTCATATTTATTGCGGACTGTGTATAATATTTAAACTTCATCATAATCTTAATGTCCTAACATTAATCTACCAGTATTGATAAATTATCTATTAGCCAATAATGAAGCTGTTGGTTGTAGAGTTAGGAACAGTTTTACAGTGTTACTCAGTCAGTTTGTTTACCTCCACCAGGTAGTCAAAGAGTCGTGCATACAGTGCTTTGGCCAAGGCGTCCCGTGTGTAGGTGGCCTGCTCCTGATTCAGGGTCACGTTAATGGACTCGGACTTCCCTCCCCACTTTGAGTCCATCTTCCTGCTGGTTAACTTGTCCTGCAGGCGGTTGGGGTCGATGCCCAGCAGATAAGCAGGGAAGGCTAACACTGGTGCACGAAAAGAACACAAGTTAAAGTACATTTCAGATCAACAAATGACACATCAAATGTGTAAGGTGAAGTTTTTGATGAGGATCAATTACATCTGTCAGGTTAAAGTTGGAAAAACTGCTTTCACCTTCATAAGATGTTATTAAATTAGAGGATGGAAGATACTGTGGAAAGTCATTTTAGTCATATGTATTCATTGTTATCATATTCTAGTCATTTTTGTATCCTTGCTACTTCTACAAACATCTAAAAATACAGTTTTGTTATTTTTTATTATGTTGAATCAATATGCCCAAACAGATTGATGTTAGTATGTGAATTATATTAGAAATTGTATATGTTGGTAAATTTCCACCCTTGCTGTAAACACCAATTATCTGTTGACCAGGAAGATAAACAACATACTTTGGATGCACAGACTGAATTAATTAACGTGCTCTCTGTCATGGGACATCTTTTATCATGGTGACCTTCCATGCAACTCTAATTAGCTCAAATCCCAGAGGGGGAAATTTACATTGCAGCTGGGAATATGTGTTCACGTGCGTCGGAGTGTGTGTGTGTGTGTGTGTGTGTCACTCACAGTCGACGCTCTCCACCTGACCATAGTTTCCTGCTTCTATGAAACTGATGTTTCCCAGGTGGAGAATTCCTCCTACGATCTGCAGCGCCTGTGCCTGTATGTCTCCCGGGATCCCGATCACCTGCATGGCTTCCTAGAGACCACAGCACAACAATTTAATACATACAAATACATTTTCATAAAAGCCCTGTAAGTTTTGGGCAACACATTTGTATGTATTTGTACTCAAGTACCTCTTCCACCTCTGGTAATATGAGTAGAAGGTGCAGGCAAAGGCAATGTGAAAAACAATAGAATGTTGTATCAATTTTGGCATTATTAAGTGATTACAAGCCAGCAAAAGACTCTTAATACTGATGTAGCCAATCTATTTTGAATGTTATATTGTTCGAGTTATTACACTGTTATGGAATGGGGCAAAATGCAACAAAATCAATGTAAACAGATTTTCATGTGTACCATAGTTTCTTGGAACTCTTTGCTGTCGTTGGTTCCGTCCACTTTGTAGGTTCCAGACTGGTTCAGGTAGTAGTAGTAATCTGGAGTCATGATGCCGAGGCACTCCTTCTGCTGAGCGTTGGCGCCCTCTATCAGCTAGTAAACAACATTGCAGATAGATTAGCAGCTGGAACAATCAAAAGGAGGATTTATTCTATCAGTGTGAATTTTTTTTTTTTATCAATGTATCAGAATAAACTGCAAAATGTTTTGTGTGATTGTGGCGTCATAAACAATTTTAAAGGAAATTAAAAATACCATAACGGATTTTAGGATTTATTAGATTACAACTTATTATATACGAATTATTCCTTTTTTTCTAAGATAAAAAAATGTGCTTGATTTATTAACTTAACAACGGCTTACTAAAATAACCACGAACCGTTTGCCTTGAACAATAAACTTCAAATCCAGTTCATTTACCTTCCTGTAGCATTAGCTGATGGGTAGCTAGCTAGCTATCTATCTAATCTTGTCCTCTGGTATATTCAGTCTTTTGAATACAAATGTTGTTGCTCGTTATTGCTGTTTACATTTTTCATATATTGCAAATAAACAATTCAAGCTAGCATCAAATAAGCCTCGGGTAGCTAATGCCCGAGAAAGCCACAGCTTCCTTTTTCAACTAAACTTTATTTACAGCTACTAGACGATACAAAAAGATTTCTGCACTTCAATCATGCAATTTACAACTCAACTACAAATGATCAAATCCAAGGGGAAATACAAGATATATGTATATAATATGATTGATATAAGGTGGCTGAATGAAAGTCTTTTCAAAAACACAGACAGAATTGTTTTGTATTTTATACACATTATACAAATTACTGTGGATTTCGTGGATATTTTCAAGATGATGAATAATTAATGATTAAAATTATAAATAATTTGTATCCAAAATATTATTTAAAAAATTAAAATAGGTTACAATGATCACAATCCTCACATTTGAATATATTTAAAAAATCTTTTTATATATAACTTTATTATATATTTTACTATTCCAATGAGATATCTGCACTTTTACGAAGTCGAGGTACACTATCCATATTTTGTTCATTGTAATTAGCCAAATCATTTATGAATCTGAAACCAATTATTTTTATAAAGTGATTGCTTCTTATTTGTATATTCATTTTACAAGAGTTTGTGGAGGTGTGTGACTTAATTGATCAGCTTCAGACCTGATAATAAATGTGGAAGTTCCTCTCGTTCTCATTCTGGCTCACCACCCTCGACTTCTCCAGCAAGAAGTTAGAGATTTTACCCCCGTCTGGCTCTCCTCCTCTGCTGAACTGAATCTCAAAGTATTTTCCCTGGGACCGTCAAAACAGATGTGATCAACATAAAGATAAAGCAGCCAAACTTGGTATCAGATGATTAGAGAAGTGCTTCCACCTTGAAACACCAAACCAATGTAGTGATTTTGTTTTTCACTTGTGAAAATATTTTTCACGTCTGACATGCATGAGCTGCAAAATCATCTGCACACATCTCTAGTGTTATATTAAGAACAACAGGAAGCAATACAATTCAATGTCACCATGTATACTGACAGAAGCTGCACAGATGCGTGATAATGTGGTTGACATCAGTGACACCTTTGAGAGTAAAGACCACGAAGAAGGGAAATGATGAGGGTTGGTGTGGGTGTCTCTGTGTGTGTGTGGGAGGGTGGAGGGCATTAAAACATGGACATGCATTAAGAGAACATCAGGTTTTTGCTACTTAAGTTAATATCAGATATCCTGAATCTTCTAGTTAAGTAATAAAACTGCTTGTCATAGCCACTCCTTTTGTTTGTTAGATGTATTTGTTTCATTAAATATTATCATTAGTGAGGTATTATTTGTTTGGTTTGTTAGATATATACTGTATAATTTGTTTGAGAAGAATCCAAAACAGCAATTTGTATTGTCCAGCAAATACAAAGAGCAAGGAGAAATGGTGTGAGAAAATGCCAAGCTTGGTGCACAAATGATCCTCTTTGTTGTCGCTCATGACCACATATGGATCACATTTTCAGCTGATACAGGTGACACACAAACACAAATTCGAACTGTGAAGACAAAACGATGAGTTCTGACTGAAATTTCTGAGTTTAAGCATTAAAGTCTGGAATGTGAACGTAGCTCTTCTACCAGTCGAGGCCATATATACCCATTAATATAGCACATAAACACATAACTTTGACACCAATTATTAAGGTGCTACGTCTGAGTGAAGGGTTTCGTTGATTTCAGATTTTAAAAATGGAAACAGCGGATCAAACAAAAATATACCGGGGAGGAACTGGTTGATGGAAAGTGGAGGTGGTCTTACTTACAAAACGACTGGAGTTGTTATTGCGGACAGTCTTTGCGTTACCAAAGGCTTCCAGCAGAGGATTTGACTGTAGGATGATGTCTTTTACATGCTGGAGCACACATGCACACACACAAAGAACATTATCACTAAAGTAAGACAAATTTAGCATTTTGTGCAGTAAAATAAGTGTCATCGTTGCATCTACCTGCACTTTTGATCCTCCTCCAGAGACTCTGGAGATGTAACCCATGATGTATTTGGCAGCGACCGTCTTCCCTGCACCGCTCTCACCACTGCAGGCACAATGTGATACATTATGCA
The DNA here is from genome assembly GCA_900303265.1 of Brotula barbata. Lineage (NCBI taxonomy): Eukaryota > Metazoa > Chordata > Actinopteri > Ophidiiformes > Ophidiidae > Brotula > Brotula barbata. The sequence continues at coordinate 28,759 of OMNV01017141.1, forward strand.
AAAAACAACAATATTGCACAAGACACTTTAAGACATGATATGACAACATCACAAGACAAGAGGAACCCAAACACAACACACACATGGACCAATGTGACACAGACAGGAGACACAGATTTTAGGAGAGGAGCTGTTGCTGGTCACCTGATGATGACACACTGGTTTTCTCCATCAATCATCATGTTTCTGTACATATAGTCGCTCAGAGCGTAGATGTGGGGTGGATTCTCATACTGGGCCTAGGGTGGGAGAGAGAGAGGGAAAAGTACATGAATATAAATTTAAAAGGCAAGGTTGATGAAATCTATTCGATGAAACATGAAATATTTTACTCACGGCTCCTTGGTAAAGCTCGATTTCTCTGTCAGTGAAATATGGCATCTGTTTGAACGGGTTAACTGATATTAAAACAGGGCCGATGTACGTCTGTGCCGCTTAGTTAAGGAGAAAAACAAAATAAAAAAGTATAAAAAACAGCTAGAATAGCTACGTTCATTATAAAATGTCCATAATTATTTTGGCTTTAATACAATAAATGCTTCCTTTTTAATCCTACAACAAACCTCTACCTAACAAAATTATAGATATCAAACATAACCAGGCAGCAGATTTAATATACCGAAATATGAACCAATAAGAATGCAGACGATTGATCAATTCTGAGCCCAGCATGAAAAGCTCAAACTCCCAAGTGTTACAGTTATCAATTTTGCAACATAATCACTTTGCAGTTTGATACGTCATCCAAAAACAACAACAGCCACAATGACGTTGCACTTATTTACTGTAACTGCTCTGGTTTCATACAACTATTTATGGTGGTTGTTCAAAAATCCCCTAAAGTTGATATGACGCCAGCATCAGAAACCAGACTTGTTCCACTTAAAGCCCAGTTCGTGTTTGGAAGGAGGTGGAAGTCTGACGGGCCCAATCAGGCAAACTTCAAAAAGACACAATCATGGACAGGCGCCAGCAATTACAAAATAAAAGGAAATAACGTTGGCTTACGTGACCCAAAATGTAAAACTCACAGAGCCTCACCGTCTGTTAGAATTGAACAATCAATTCACCTAGACAAATATGAAGTGCTCTGTTCATAATGTATCAAGCTCAGGACGCCAACCAAAAGGATTCCTCACTTAAATCTGGTCTTATTACCTGAAGACACAAAAACGCAATTTACTAATTTTCTTCAACATCAAACACAGGTGACAAGCAGTAAATCCCTTTACAAAGAAGGCATTAATGCACTGAGTTCGCAGTAGTTAAACTACAGGTGACGTCAGAGGTAACTTGTAGATTTGATGTGAGTTTTTGTTCACATTCTAAATTTGGTGTTAAAAATGTGGCTGTGCTATGAGAAAACAGAAGTGAGCTGTTGAGTCATTTGAAGAATGCAGAAGAGGGACAACAGATTCCCTCACACATGCCCATATATGTTTGTTTGACTGTGATATGTGTGTGTGTGCGTGTGTGTGTGTCTGCACCACAGGACACAGTCACAGTCCAAACTCCAACAAAGCACAACAAACACACCTCCTGTTTAGGTTTGAATTCCTGTCCTAAATAACAGCGAGAAGGATACAAAAATGTAGTCGTCCATGTATCTCTTCTTGAGGTTCTCCACTATTGCGTCCTCAGTGATCTTGGACAGCAGGACCATGTCGTCCACGCCGCTATGCTTCACATTCTGACTCTGCCAGTGGTACTTGGCCTGGAGATGCAGAGACGGAAGTAGAGTTTATCTTTAAAATCAAGTAATAACAAGGAACTGTTCACAAGTGATAAAGATTCAGTACATAACACTCCGAACAAAATTCTTTGAACTGTTCAGATTTGAATGGAAATAAAGAAGACAAGACAGACAGACAGACAGACAGACAGACAGACAGACAGATAGATAGATAGATAGATAGATAGATAGATAGATAGATAGATAGATAGATACAGCATTAAAAAGTGGCCTCAGTGGTTGACATTACAGGAAGATGGGGTTGGTTGCTAAGCAACGGGCAGCAGCTGGCTCATTCGACGTGTGCCTGCGCAGAGCAGACCGCTGACTGTAAACAGCAGTGACAGCCTCACCCTCTAATGGCTGCTGCGCTGGGTCAGTATGTGACTCCTGCAAATCTAAGCAGACACCTCGTCCTTTTCCAGATGTTGCTGTCAACATCAGCTCACAGCACCCTGAGGTGAAGCTGTCTCTTGTGCCTTGAAATTGCCTCAAAGCTGGATCTGGTCTGTTTGATGTGTGAAGCCTTACAGGTCTTGTCATTGGCTGTGGTCTGGGGCTTCAAACTACATCACAATTTACTGCTCAAAGGGAAAAAAAGCCTACAGCTCCATTTTACCTTTCTCAGACAGTCACCAGAAAGAGTCATTCTCATTTCAAAGAGGAGACGTTAGTATCACTGCAGCCTTTGTCAGCATCTGGATTTCATTCGGTTAGCCTTTATTGACCAGTATCAAATAATGAAATGAAATAAAAATAAATAGCAGCATTGTTATCGTTGCTCTCATCATTCTTGTTCTTACACCTCTTGTTCTTCTTCTGATTATTATTATATTAGCACTTTTCTCACACTCAAGGTCAATTTCAAGATCAGCAGCAATAAAACAAGACATACCGCAGTACTGACAATAAAAGCAAGATCTATAAATATACAACACGTAATGCAAGTTATGGCCGGGCCCGGTGTAAAGTGATGCCACGTAGGGGCTAAAACTATCCGGTCAGTACGCCTACATGCACATTATAACGATTGTACTGCAAAGATATGGTAGTAAACAACATTTTTCAACTTGTGTACAACATACGTATGGTTGAAATGGACGTACCAACAGCATGTCATTGCAAGTGACGCTGTTGAAATAAATTTATGGAAGTAAACAGATTATAACTAGAGGTTTCATGTCTAAGTAAACAAAATTTGGCATTTGGTCGTAATGGTAAACTGCGTGTAAGTAATGTAAAGTAAATATACTATATATATATATACAATGTTTTTGAATCTTCATAAAAGTTCATTTTAGAACCGGTTCAACAGCAGTAAGGTGTGAAGGGTTCATCCTTCCTATATTAAATGTTAATCAGATTAAAACTCTTCCACTATCCATCCATTCATTATCTGAAACACTTATCAAAATGAAAACACTCTTTGAACAGCATGAATCTTATTTCTTCATATTGAGGCCAAGTTCGATAATAACGGCACTGTATTCTGCTGCTTCTTGCATTTTCTTCAAGTGAATCTCTTCTCCTTTTATAGAGAAAACCTCTTTATTCTGAGTGAAAATTAATCACCATGAGTAGACTGGAAAGTGGTGAATATAGAGGATCGTATCCTGTCAGGCAATATTATCCAGCATCTTTTTTTTGAAACACACAAAAAGGGACATCACTGTCCTAAAATTAGATACACGGGGCTACCAACAGGATCAGGAGAAGAAGAGAATGAGGAAAGGACAAAAGGAGGAGGATAGACAGTACTGAGGGATGACAGGAAGTAAGGAAGGAGAAACAGAAGTAAAAGAAGTAAAAGAACAAGGAAAGACGGTTGAACGGAAACAAGAAGAATCAAATGAAAAGGGAACATTGAAAAAGGAAAGAAGCAAATATGAAACAAGGACCCAGGACAAAAAAGGAAACAAGCAAATAAAAAGAAAGAAATAATGAAAGTAGAAGGAAACAGGGCTATTATTGTATCTCATGCTGAGAAGTGAGTCACCATCAAAGCTCTCTGTCAGCTTCACAAACGCATCAACGGCCCGGATGTGTGTGGTCTTAGATTTTCACATCGTCAGTCAGATTTCTCTCAAAAACACTATGTGGCATTGTAAGAGTGTATCTTTGTGTGTGTGTGTATATATAAGGAGCAGCGCTTGAGTGTGTGGAGGAAGTGCTGCAGGCCTCTCCTGTCGTCCACTTCCCCCTGTCACACCTCACCACTGCTTCTTGTGAAACCCTCTCAACTCTCTCTCAACAGATAACTGCTCTTCTTCCTGCAAAGGCCTGTAGCTTCTGATGTTAATCCATCTATCTATCCGTCTGTCTATTTATCTGTCTGTCTGCTTGTCTTCCCATCCTTTTGATCAAACGTCACTAAAACATGCCCTTAAAAAGAGGAAACACACCATCTGCTGCTGCTGTGAGGGAAGTGAATTTCCCTGGAGGGCTCACATATCATCCTTTAACAAAGCATTAAAAACGCTCATGTATGACATTGAGTGGAAGCTACTCAACTTCAGTTGCTTATTAGTTTGTTGTTCTGCTCATTGATCACATTTTCTTGGCGGACCCTAAACACACCCAAAACTGCAGATTAAACCATGTGTGTTTAAAAAAAAAACCCATTAGATATGGCAAGAACCAATAAACCCATGCAGATATACACAAGTTAGAAACACACACGCCCAGGAACATACACACACGCACAGGTGGCAGTTAAAAGGCATGAGATAACAAACAGAGATGTGTTACTGTACCATTGTTCCAGCGGCTTTCTCCTCCCCTTGTCCTGCCTCAAGCGTCCCCTGTCCACAGAGCGTGCGTGTGCGTGTGTGTGTGTGTTAAATCCACAGATTGGCCTCCTGACATTCCCCCATCACACACAGTTTATCTCCAAAATGACAGCAAACACCACCAACCTACAAGACATCCACTACTGCATTCACACCTACTTCCTCATACTCCCACAGATGTAGTGAAACAAGAAGTGCTCTCACACGCAGACCCAAGACAAATGCACACACACACACTGATTCCGACACACAAAGTAAACGCTACATCCGTATGTCTGAAAGGTGGAATAATTCAACAGGCAGCTAACCAATACGTGTGTGGTGTCAGCCATACGCACAACAATGTCACAATTAGTCAAAGTAATTCATCCTGTAAACAGCAGGGGGGTTGATGGCAATAACAACTGCAACTGCAAATTATGTTCAAGCTGTTGCCAAATGATGGTGTTTCAGTTGTGAGCTGCTGCTGCTCCACCCAGGCTGTGGTTGCACCATGTAACAGCCTGTGTCATCAGAAGACACTGTTGCTCATAACGCCCGTAATAACCGGCGCAAAGCCGACAGCTCAGAAGGTCTTTGGACGTTCTTCACTGCATTCTCAATCTCAGTCTAGACTGTTGGTCACAGTTCAGTGGGTGTGTTTGCAGGATCACAAAGAACAGCGTAGAATTGGAGTAAAACTTCACATTGGCATAAGTTATCGAGGTCCGTCTTGACAATGGAGGCAAAGGAGACATCGCCTACTATTTATTACTCGACAGTAAAAGGTGCTGGATTTGAACCCAGCTGGGGTCTTTCTACGTGGAGTGTTCAATCCTTCGTGTGCTTCAGTGTCCTCTCAACCCCCCCCAGAGATCGAGGTGAATGGGACAGACTTAACTGCCCGTAGATGTGAATGTGAGTATGACTGTGTTTATAACATTCACACAGCGCTTTCATTCAGTATATTTCGCTAAAAAATTGGGGGACATCAGTGGGAATGAAATACAAGCCAGAGCTGCAATGCCAAACAATTTGATTCTGGAATGAAACCTTGGTAACGTTGCTGGTATCAATGTTGGATCGTGTCTATTTGGGTGAAGGCCCAACAGATGTCATAAAGCAGAATTTTGCCAATTTGTAGCAAATATTATCCTGGCCATGTTAAAAAAAAAAAAAGTTTTCATTTGTAAGTAGTCCAACAGCAACATGTAGTCCGATGACCTGGTGTCTCAATATATGCAAGCCGAACTGCCCATCACACACTGAGAGGCACACAAGGTTTTCCTATGACATCAGCGTTAATCCACATGCGATGGCGACAGTGGACGTGTTAAGATTCATGGATGTTGTCCTTACGAGGGATGGGAAATAGTGAATGAACCAAATCCAGCCCAAACAACTTTACTGCCAATATTCTGTAATCTCTGTGTGACGAATCTAAGGTGTTCCCCCTGTGATGGTCTGATGGTCTGTCCAGGGTGTCCCTTGCTGCATACGACTGATGGACACGGATTCCAGCCCCCTGTGAGTCTGAATAGGATGAGCAGGTCCAGACAATGTGTGCTTTCTGTAATTTCCCTCATTGTTATGCTTTAATGAATGTGTGTCATAGGTTCTCTACAAACCTCTGTAAAATGTCTGCATCGGTATGCAACACCTGCCTACACGGGTCGAGTGGGAGGCAAACATGCATTAAACATCATCCGTGTTGGGAACAGTGGGTGTTTACAGCTCAGAACAGACACAGCGGATCATCAGAGTGGGCTTCGTTAGGAGGGCACTGTACCTGCAACAAGCGTGTGAATAAAAACCTTAACAAGATGTCCAAAGTAATTCCAGTAAAATATGAATGAGAAACCACGAAAGCACAAAGCAAAACACTTTGTTTTGTAATCAGGACAGAAAAACAACCAAGCTAAATTAAGAAGCTCTTGCTCCACATTTTCCATGGAGGTTGTCACATTTAGACACAGTCATCCTCCATGATTAGCTCATTCTCTGCCTGGAAGCTGAAGTGTGCTATTTTAAATAACACTCAACTAAACGTGACGTGAACTGAGATGAGTTTGAAGACGAGAAAGCCCCAAAATGGCTAAATGCTGAAATCAAGAATGCACCGTGTTTATTCAATTTAATATTTCCTTTTAAAAAGACATACACAGAGGACAAATGAATGCATTCAGTTTCTATAGTATTGAACAAGGTACAGTACATGTCTGTTGTAATTAGCACGTGAAAACAAAACAATTAAGATTTCTGTCCCTCAGATATAAATCGGCTCACTACTCAGTGTGAACCGTTGGTGTAGGCCCAGGTAGATACACAGAAAACGCCTTACATGTTCAGACACAGGAGAATCTGGGCTAATTATCTTCTGAAACTGCGTGTGCCTATGTGTAATTAATAATAGGACAAATAGTAATAATCAGTTCAGTCCTGAAAAGTTGCTGGGAGGCGTTACGTGCGACATCAATTTAGACTGACAAATATTCTTCAAAGTCAAAGGGCTCAAACTGATCGGCCCTCTGGATAATTGAAGGCACAACTGTTAAAATGAAACACATCCAAAACAACAACAACAACAACAACAACAACAACAAAGACATCAGTGGACTTATAGCACCATTCCAAACCAAAGCACCAGACGAAAAAACAAATACGAGTGTAGCTTTCTCACTTTACAATGACATGAAGTTGTTTAGTGTTACACAGAGCTGCTGCCTGCTGTGATCTGTGACCAGTGATGATGCGATGAAGTGTCAGGCCACAGTGGACGACCATAGCCAGCATTTCCTAAAATATTCTCTAGACAGGATGAAATACAGCTGACTGACATTATTCAGAGGATTTGAAAGTTTGTGAACTTGGATGAGTCAGATGACGCTCTGCCGGTTCAACAGCAGAACGGACCTGTAATCACTGCTCATGTGATTGCATCGCATAGTGGAAATGATGATTCATTTGTGTCCATCTGCCCGTGAGGGTTCCAAGACTACTGAGGTTCTGATCCGATTCTGATGAAACTTGCTGGAAAAGTGAGTCATAGCCCCGGGAAGAATACATTCTATTTTGGTGCTGAACTGGATCAAACCAGAAACGTTTTAAAATCATCTCTTTGCTGCTTTTCAATCATTTTTGTCCTTACACTAATCTCAGTGAGTGCTCGAGGTGATGAGGTGATGCCAATACGTTGCACCTTGTTCAAATCCCATCTTTATCAATTGCTTTTGGACAATTTTCGTTGCCGACATTCTCTGCGCTGTATAATGACAACTTGTACAGTTTACAGATTTTGCCACACTTATCTCACGATCAATAGGCAGATTTTGGTCCCGATCTGGATAAACTAGTGTATTATTGTTATAGTTCTTTACTTTTTTGTTGAGGCCAGTATATTATTAGATCTTAGGCAGAAGTATGCACTCAAATGTAATCCGTTTGTGGCAGAAATCTTTTTCACAGCATGACCGCCAATACAAATGATCCTGTTTCAAATATTTTCTAGGAATTAGTTTCAGTAGCTTGAAACCAAACAGACAAAGGCAGATAGTTTCACTAGACACAAGAAAAATGACACAATTATTCAAAGCTGATTTGTACTGGAACTGAAATCCTCTCACTGCTTTGGCAGAGTTGATACTCAATTTCACACAAAGATGGATTAAAGGGAGATATTTGGCAGTGAGTTAAAAGGCAAATTAAATGTTATTTCTTTCTAAATGCAGCCTTAAATTAGCGCAGCAGCTATAAAATGTTTTTAATGCCGTGTGGTTTTCACTCCTCCTCAGTGGACTGGTTCCTGCTGGCAGGGGCTGAGTCGGACTCTGTGCTGAGTTTCCACTCACAGCAAAACTTCTTAGCATTTTAACATATGAGTGTGAGTGGTAACATGTGGCAAAAATAAACCCAGACCTTTACCTGCCAGTCCACGCGGAGGGATTTTCAGATAATGAAACTGAGCAGAGCTATTAGTAGAGACTTTATGTTGGCTGCTACAGTCTGCGGTCACAACGCAGAGCACAATAAAGCCCAATAATCTGAAAATATCCCAATGAATCTGCGCTGGCTTTGCTCACGTTACAGCGTCTCTGTGTTGCCTGTGTAGCGCTGACGGCTGTTTTATTGTAGAGGTGATAAATACTGGCGTTATCCAATAAAAAGGTAACGTCCAGCAAGACTGGCAAGAATATGGCAGCTTTACTGCAGGACAGAGACAATACAGAGCTCCACAGAGACGTCAAATCGCATCACATCAACCCAAGCGAGAGAAACGGACGTCCTCTGACTGCTGACACTTTGTGCAAATCAAACTCTGCTCATACTTCGACTGAATAACAGTGAGGACTGATGACTGCGGTGATGAGAAACAAAGCAGTAACATGTAACAATGTGGTCAAGTAACAACTATCAGATAACGTAAAAACAAATCTTTCATTTCATAATATAAGCTATTCCTTTTCATAGGCAAAGATATCTAGAAAATCATTTTCTTTATATGGTGGATTTTTGTATTCATAAACAAATTGCACCTGTAGACATACAGGCTTGATAAATCAGGCTAACCTTTAAAAGTCACTCAAACAAAGAGAATACAAGTAGAACCTAAAGTACTGCGACCAGTCCTGTGGCCAAAGTGAAATATAGTAGCACCAAAATATTACATCAGAGGGATAGTTCAGAGAGGTAAAGAAAGACAACGATGAATGAGCATTACTCTCTCTCTCTGTGTCAGCAGCCGTCCCTCCAGTGGAATGTGTAACTCAGCACAGACTAGTCTGGCCCAGCACTACCCGGTTCTGTGCTGGGAGAGGCATCTGGCCTGGATACTGGCTGGCTGGGATGAGGCCCGTGTGGACAGTTACTGGACCAGATGTACTCATCTGTCGGACAGCGTTCCTGGTTCTGTACGTCTTACACTCCTCCGACAGAAGCAGTGTAAATGCTGCTGTTATGAGGCTCAGTGGGAATCTTTCAGGTTTATGTGGGTCCAGGACCCCAACACGGAGGCTGTGAGTCTCTGGGCCACCAGCTCAGTGTCCCTGGCAGGTCTTGCAGCACATCTGTCGGAAGTAAGGCCGGCTGCAGAACTTGAACCTGAGCACCAGGGGGCAGTAGGCCACAGTGTTCACATCTTTACACTCTGCATGGGGAAAAAAAAAAAGCAGAACTTGTTCAGATTTCCGGCTCTAAAATGATGACACTGAAACAATCAAACAATCATCTCTCTTTCAGTACAATTCTTTGTGTGAAACACGCTCATGAGTTCAGTTTGGCAGATTCATGGATTAGGCCTCAGGGAGACCTCTGACCTTCAGGGTTGTCTGTACTGATGGGCAGACTGAGGTCACATTTGCTCTTGCACTGCTGCATGGCAGCTGGACGCTGGTGATCCATGCACTCATTGGACGGCTGGCCGGTGTGAGCCAGACACTGGACTGAACGCATCTCCTGACCCAAACCACATTTAGCAGAACACTGGAACACAACACAGACAACGTGGAGGTTAATGTGGATGAAATGTCACTCACAGTGCTCGTGTGTTCCAAATGTGCAGTACGTAGGAATGGTGTGCTTATGTGCACAACATTCTGTCTGTCTGTGATGATCAAATATATACAATACAGCAAAAAATAAATGAAAATCAAGTGCATACTAATTCAATAACTTTCGGACTATTTTCTTACTATACATAGATTATTAATGAGAGGTAATCAATAATTGTGTTCACATTTTTGCACTCTACTGCTTAAAGGAGCACTGTGTAATAGTTGGAGAACCCAAGTACACTGTCATTTCTTAACTTTATGTTCCTGCCACAAAAGTCAAAACATTACAATGTCTCTTTCATGAAGTCAAAATAAAATGATTTAGTTATTAAGACTGATGTTAACTCGGAAGCGGATAACTTTTGGAAAGTGTGGAGGAAGAAGAACCAATGTGTGGAAATTTACAAAATTACACGCTACTGTGTGTGTGTCTTTGTGTGTGTGTGGTCCTACTGTGAGCGTTCCTCATTCATTCGAGCATTTGATTACAATCTGTTTGTGGCTTGACAGAGAAATAACCCCTGATAACAGTCAAACACTGTACAGTACAGTAAAAATTCCCGATTTCTGAGTCTTACCTCTCCCCAGGGACCCGTCACCCAGTGAGGAGGTGGGCAGCGCTGTAGATTACAGCGCACCCTGGAGGTGGGCCGGCCTTGCTTGGGGCATTTGGACTCTGGCAGCGTGTCACCACTCTCCCCGCTCTTACATAAAACCACACGGTGCCTGTAGCCAGGACCACAGCTGGGAGTGCACTGCAGAAAGAAGAAAAGAGGAAACATGGGCTGTGAGGGCAGGGAAACGGAGGCGAGGGGTGGGGAGGGGAGGGAGCAGCCAGGGGTCACTGCGGTCATAAGAAAACTTCATCATCTACACGGTAGAGGGCAGCATTCAAATGAGGAATAAAGAGCCCACAGCTTGCTTAGTTCCAGTAAGGCAGCTGGACACAATTCCTATCCTGTGTGTGCCATCATGAGATTACAAAGACGTCAGACAGAAACTGCAGTTTGCCTCATTTATGCCACCATTAAATTTGGTTTCAATTCATCCCCAACTGTGAGAACATAGATTAGCTCCTGAAACGACATGGGACAAAGTCAACTGAGAAGGAGGAACTGTCATCGTGTTTTAATTTAGGAGATAATGTCAACATTATAACACTTTTTACCAAAGCACAACTGCAAGCATGTAGTAAAAGTCAAACACTGTTAAACTCCCCCTGTCCACCTCCTGTGTTGGTCAGGGTCTATTTCTGGAGGTTTTGATGCAACTGTACAATCATGGCTGCAGCATCAACTATGTAATGTATTTACTTGTTCTGTGCTTCTTTCGTAGATGAGATAATTGGAGCGATCTTTCTTGCTCTTGGCAAAAGTTTCTGCAGCGAACATTCAAGAAATGATTGCTTCACCCGAGCTGAATTTTTTTCCTCCAATTTGGGTTCATATGTAGTGAAAAAGTGGGTTGAAACCTCCTATTCCCATTTGATGAACGGCTGGAGGCGATGGAGGATATATGCATGATGGGAGCTGTTCCCCACCTCTGACCAGTCCAGAGCCAGCCATTCGGGGGGGCAGGTGTGGTTGCTGCAGGGCTCGGTGAGTGAAGGACGTGGAGGGGTGCAGGCTGAGTCATCCAGGGCTTTTTCTTCTGATGCAGAAATTCTCCTTTTACATAACACCTCCCGCGTCCGCAGGCCGCCGTTACAGCTGCGACTGCACTCCGACCACTCTCCTGTCCTCCAGCTGCAGACGGAGCGAAGACATTATTTTTGTTCCTCCTCATCTGCATCTCATATTGTAACAATAAACACTACAGCGGTAAATCAGACAGTATTAAAGTAACATCTCCTCACGTCGGGGAGCAGGGCTCAGTGTTGCAGGCTCTTTTCTTCTCTTTTGGTTTGTTCTTCTTGTCACAGAAGTGGTTGTAGACCACCGAATGGTCGGCCTGCTTCTTACACACCACCTGCTGGATCTGTGCACCTGAGGAACACAAACAGGGACACGATGGAGGAACACAGAGGTGGCATTTTTATTTGGTTGGAGGTTTCAAATCCGATTCCATCAGTAGGATATCGTAGTTTAAAGAGTGAATACTGAGGAAGGGAATGTTGAGTTTGTTTCTATGTGATGCGACCCTCCCGGATAAATTCGGTAGTGATGAGTAATGACTGGTAAAATTGAAGCAAAGTTCATCTGATTTCAAAAACAATGATCAAACGATGGTTTATTTATCCCTTGAATTATATATCATACCATGTATGTTTAACGTACATATATTACGCCAACGGACTATTTCTCCAAACACCAGCATCTAAAAGCTGGAATTTAAAAGGAATTCAAACATTTTAGATGTTTTGACAGTGGTTATTTCCACCAGATCGTCCATGATTAATGGAAATCTGAAGAGAGTACTGGAATTCTAACAAACCATTTACGAAACTATTAGGAAACATTTATGGAAATCATTCAAATGATTTTTCAAAAGATTTATAGAAATGTTATGAAAGATTTACGAAAATCTTAGGATTTATGGAACTCTTACAAAAGCTTAATAGAAAAACATGGGAAGATTTAGGGAAATCACCTTTTTTAGTCATCAAACACAGTTGACTTTATCTGAATGAGTACCATGAGGCCACCCCTCCCGTCAAAGAGCTTTGGCTGACATCATGCCAAGTGAAGGAATTTATGTCTCAAAGGGGAAAGCTCTTATCGAGCTTATCGAGAACAGCAGCTTTGGATCATTAACTCACTAAGGACAGAGAGGAAAGAGAGATTGGCTAAGAGTGATATCTCCACAGTCCCATAGCCTGTGAACTGCTCGAATGACTCAACGTGGACTCCAACCTCTCATGGCCTCTCTGGATCAGTAGCTGTGTTTCCATTGGCAGTTTTGTGCAAAACATAGGCGAATAAGTCAAATTCATAGTGTTTCCATTAAATGATGTTGTGCGAATGTGTTTTGCATTTCTCATTCCACGATATTACGATTACGTGTAAACATGCAGTGGGCTTTCCATGATCTGGTAACTCTTGGGGAATGTTAATAAAAATGATTTGTCCATTATAACCTCAAATTTGTCTGTGTTTGTCACGGAGCAAACGTAATGCAGGCCGTAATGCCGGTCAATTTGATTCTGGAATGAGACCCTCGGAACGCTGACCTTAAGGTGGGAGGTGCACAGAGACAATATGATTAGGCAGAGTGCTCTCTCTCTCCCTCTCTCCTTCTAACACACACAGAGGCGGGAGAGGGAGAGAAACAGAGGTGAGAAGGCGCTGTTTACGTTATGACTGATTTTGAATCATTCATTCAGTGGGTTACTTTTTTTTGTTTCTGAGTTCACAATTCCTAGACCAAATTTATTAAACAGCTTTAATGAAACAGCTGCAATCTTGTCAGATTCCGAGTTGACAGTTAATATTCCTGGTGGGTTTAGCGCTCGGGGACTCTGGAACATAAAAGTTCTGCAATGCTGGACCAAAAACATGATCGACTTTTCTGATCTGTGTAGAAGAAACTTAAGAGTAACGGCACATAGGGATTCAATTTCAAATTACTGCTTCGTCTGAGAGTGACACATGCCTTAAATAGACTTATGGTGTCTGTGTGTGTGTGTGTGTGTGTGTGTGTGTGTATGTGTGTGCGTGAGTGTGCATGTGTGTACCTCCTGCGCAGAGAGCTGAGCAGCGTGACCAGGAGGTGTAGTGCCAGGCGAAGCCGCTCAGCGGATCCCTGTTGACTGGGGGGTTAAAACGATAGTGGATCCCAAGGTTCTCCTCCCTAACCAGCACCTAAACAAACACACACACACACACACACACACTGAAGCATCTTCTGCTAAACCGTGGATTGATATTTTATTGGTAAAACTGAGCCTTCTTACCATGACAATGAGGGTCATATTGGTGGGACCCAGAGCCTCGAGGGTCTCTGGTCCGTCAGTGGGTCGCCTGTAGTGGAAGGTGGTCCCAGCGATATCAAACCTGCGGGGCGTGTCAATAGTCAGCTTCCCGTTGATAAAGTACTGGTCACCTTTATTCTTCAAGACTGGGAGACAGACACAGGTGAAGTTAAAGCATTGAAGGGGACGGGGGAGGGGGAAATAAATGTTTAAAAATATCCGGCCTGGTGTACATGTAAGTTCTTTTTCTTATACATTTCTAAAAAAAGACTTTTACATTTTATGTAAACGTGTGTTGTTTTCACTGTATTTATTCTTTGATGGTTTACATGCTTCCTTTCTTAAAATTCAATTAAAGTTAACCGAGTATGCCACACAGAAAAATTGATAAAAAAGAGATCCTCAAATCCATTATTGTATCCTTAACGTTTTATATTGGGTATGTATGGATAATTTGGGCATTTCACTAGAATTTAAAACAAAACTTTATAAGGATGGGCCCATTGGTGGTTACCTCACAATTTAAGAGTTAACCATATTTATTTAATCTCTATAATTATTTTGTATTATAGTGCTGTTTAAAATCTAGTGTTGCTCTCTCTCCCTGTTCAAAACTCTCGTTTGGCACTTTGAGTTGCCAATGTATGAAAAGTGCTCTATAAAGATTTTATTGATCAATCGTTGGATTGACTGATGAATCATAAATATGCAAGCTGCATAGTTTAAGAAGGAAGGAAGGAAAACATTGGAAGGAAGGAAAACATTGATAAAAGTGCGTTTTGCAGCATTCATTGTAACCAGAATATAGAATATTTCATACATTTTGTCGGTAAAATCCATGATCTGGACTCACAACATGAGCACATTTGGGGTCATGGTTGAACCTAGCTGAACTCTAAGCACAAAGGTTATTGGTTTGAGCAGCCGGTTCTGCCCAATGACTTGCTTGCATTTTGCTGTGACGCAGCGTCCCTGAGTGCAGTCAGCAACTTTACGATTCTCGTCACAGCTGTTTCTATTAGGGCTGCAAATAACAGTCCAATAGCTCAAAGGGATTCAATCAACAGGATTCAATTCACAATGATATGAAACAGAAAAGCAGTAAATCCTCCCCTTGGACAGGCTGGAGCCAGCGAATGTTTTAGATTTTTACTGGCTAAGTGACTTAAAACAAATAATCTATTATTATAACTGTCATGAATTATTTCGTAATTGATTTCAGCACTTTTTTTCTGTTACTGTTTCTATTACCAAGGTAGTTGATGGAGATGTTGAGCTCTTGGATGTGGATAAACACTGATCCTTTCGGGATTCTGACCACCTCTTCATAACCTGAGAGAGAGAGAGAGAGAGAGAGAAAGAGAGAGAGAGAGAGAAAGAGAGCGAGAGAGTGTGTGAGAGAGAGAGAGAGAGAGAGAGAGAGAGGGGTTTTATACAGTGGGGATGCAGGAGTAGTGTTTAGTTCTGTGGGATGCGGATGGAACGAGCAGAGGCTTCGGATTCCAGCTACATTCCTGGGCAGTCGGCCTCAGCTGCTCAGCTCGGCTCTTTGCTAGAGAGTGAAAACTCTTCCAGGAACCGGCTTCTCCTCTCTTCTCCTTCTCTTCCTTCCCGCCATCTGTTTTGGTCTCTGGTCCCTTTCTTTTTATGCTCACCTCACCTCTGCCCCATCTCCCTCTCTCTTTTTCTTAGCTCTGCCCTGCTTTCCAGCCAGCTGGCTGCTGCAGCCCAAATAACTTCAGCCTCACTAGAGAAAGAAGGAATAAAAATGGAGAAATCAAATAATTCCTTCTGCTCAGACCACAAGGGGAAAGGAGAGGCTTGGCCTGTGACCTCTGCATGCAGTTCTCGACTGACCCTGTTCTTATCCTGAGGTTTCTGGAGAGAGAGGCGTGGAAGATTAGAGACACGGTCTGAGGTCTGCTGGCCTCAAAGAGAGACAGACAGTCAGAGAAAGAGCTCAAGGGAAGTTCTTCTGGGACCAGAGCGCAAGAGAGCTGCAAACCTCGGACCCCTGACCCTCAATAACCTTGATAGTCTGCCAGAACCACAGGCTGGACAGATGGAGAAAGACTTAAAGTGACACCATCGTGTCTAAAATGTGACCACAGAGCAATAATGATATCATGCTACGTCATTTACAAACCTTATCTTTCATTTTTCAGGATTTCAGGGGGCCCTAGTCGCTTTTCCAGTCGACATTCATGTCATTTTTTCCTTATTTTAGAGTGTAGTTTCAATGGTTTGGCTTGATTTCAGGGTTATAAAACACTTTCTGCACGGCAAGGACAATGTCCTCACTTAATTACAGTAACAGAAACTTAAAGCCAAAGATAAAAGCTTTCTTCAGGATGATATATCTGTACTTTTGACTCCAGTTGCTCCAAGCTACATAATGTCCTTTTTTCCCAGCTGCATCATGCGCCAACAGACAGACCATATTTAAATCACAGTGGCAGATAGGACGCTTTGCTTAAAAGTTTTTGGAGTTCAGAGAAGTCAAAAGCTCGGCGGGTAGACGGCTGAGAGATTCTGTCTGTCAGCAACCTGCTGCCCAGAGTCCAAGTCCCTCCAATGTCCGCCTTTCAGGTAAAGACAGAATGAGTTAACAACAGGCAGTGTTCAGGGAGCTACTTTGAAATGGTCAGTTACAAGCTGCGCGTGATTTAAAGTAGTGAAGCTACAACCAAGCTATTCTGTTATTAATGTAGTTTGCTAAGCTATAAGCTCCTGTTCTCCATTCATGGAGAAATTGTCGATTTTAATATCATGGGGAAAACATTGTGATGAATGTGCTTAGACAAATAACATTTCCCATAAGACTAAGCAGGGTGATGGTGAATAGCAATGCATTCTGGGAATTCGACCAAGGGAGTAGCAGTGTTGGCAGAGTGTTTGTTTTGAATGATGTTCAGCAACAGTGTTATAAGAGTGCAGGCCACTGACTGCCTCTCACATGACAAGTAGCTGTGTAGTTTGGCAAAAGCTACACTGCTACTTGTGGCAAAAAGTAGAAATTTACAGTAAACTGCACTGTTTTGAAAATAGCTGTGCTATGTTCAAGCTACTGAAAAAGTAGTTCAGTTAGTTGCTTAGCTACTTGTAGCTAGCTAATCCCCAACACTGACAACATGGCATATATGACACAGATTTTCACAACTGTTCATTTGCAAAACAGGGTTTTGTATTTATATTAATATTCATAACATAATGCTTAAACCTCTTTAAAAATGTGTCTTTTGGACTGTTTAGCGTATTTTGCAGTGATCGTGGAATCTTTCCCAGATCACCTAACACACAACATCCAGTTTGACTTCAGGCTTAGAAGCAGATTTTCAGGCCAACGATAATGTTCAATATTTCAAGGGTGGTTGAGACTTCAGCTGGACTTGACAGACGGGCCTGGTTGCTGTGGTCCAATGCGTGGCCGCCTGCTCAGGGTGTGTCCGCTCGGAGGAATCCTGGAAGGGGGCGAGTGCTGCTGACAGTTGGGTGAGAGACTCTAAAGCTGGTGTTGTGGGGGGAACAAAGCCCAGAATAGATCCGACAGCAGCCTGACCTCAAGCCGCACTGGTTGGACCTCACCTAAATCTGTCTGCCACGTGTCCATGGGTGGCTGGCAGATAAAAATGTATGTATGTATATATGTACATATATGTATATACAGTATGTCGTAAACTTTTATAAGTATATTAGATTATAGTTTAGTAAGAGCCTGTGCTGCGCTGTACACGATGTTGTTTCTGAAACAATGTCCAGGTGACTTCTCTCATCAGTTCGCTGCCTGTGTCATGGTGCTTCAGAACTGGAAGTAGCTGATCGAATGCTTTGGTGATATACATGCGAGGTTGTTGTATGGACAAGAAACAGAATTTTTGAATTTACAAGGTGTTATCGCATGACAATGTTCTACTTGGGACCGAGACCACAGGATCCGTTCAGCTTTTAGTGCGGTTTGCATAACTTCCAAAAGTGTCAATGTAAAGCGCTAAGGTCTGGAAAGTGAAAGCCAAATATCTGCAAAATGCTCCCACTTACAAAAGAACAATGTTAGTGATTTGGTTCAGACATAACTTTCACCACAAATCACTGCATTTTTTTGGATAATCCAAGTTTCCAGTCAATGACTGATGTCAAAAGAAATCCTGCTTTTAACCACTAAATAATATATTTAGAGTTGTTTTATTTTTCCTGATGTCAACCTGCTGTTAATTAAACTCAATACATAGTAGAATAGTTTTGTTGCATAAGTTCTCCTGGTAAACGGCTCCACATTAGGTTCATCTGATTCTCAGAAGAGCAGATTCTGTTCCAGCACTTAGAAATGGAAACCTCTCTCCCCCTTACGAGTGAAATGGGGTCAGATCAAACCCTTCATCTATACGCCGAGAAACCTCCACGGCAGCCGCTTCCTAAGGAGTCCGTCAGATGTGCGTTACAGTGCTCCCGTGTGCGAGTGCTGTACCTCCTTCAGGCAGCGAGTCGTTGAAGAGTCCCTCAATGGACTCGCAGCTGCTCCCGTCACCCCCGCAGATCCGGCAGCGGTCCTCACGCACGTCCGATCCGAGGATGCGATCACAGCCTACGTGCTGCCAACAGGGAGAAAGGAGAGAGCTCGGTCACTCTGGGTCAGGGGTGAGAGGGCAGAGTCGGTAAGTTGAGAGGTGTCGGAGGCTGGGCTGAAGGATTATCTGTAATGTCTTCCAGACCACTTTTCCAAAACACAGAAACATCAGATGGTAAGTCCAGATGTGTTTTGTGATCCTGTGCAGACATAATGCTCTTAGGTTGCTAAACTCATAGCTGTCGACATAAATAAGTTTCATGATGAGCTAAGCAGGTGGAATTTCTCAAACTGTTTAACACAGAACCTAAACAAAAGAACAGAGAATGAATGGCTGGTGCTCTCACTCTCATATATTCAGAAGGCAGTTGCTTATTGTACAGGAGGGTAATGAGGCTTTAGTTTATTAGAACGTTTATCTTGGTTGAATCAGAGCTAAATGTAGTCTTAAGGCTGCAATCAGACCATTGGTAAATCTTCACTGTGTGGATAACGATGAGTTTCAACATTCTGAATTGGGAAAGGTCCCCATAAGCATGTGTGTGAAGTTTGTTTCCTACATTCACTGGGACAACAGACTAGTAAAGATGTCCTGCGTACATAAAGCAAGCGTGAAAATGGACTGCATTTCTACAGGGCTTTTTACCAAAGCGCTTTACAATGTTTGCCAGACATTCACCCATTCGTACAAACATTCATACACCGACAGCCAGGGTTAGGGTCTTGCTCGGAGACCTTCGACATGGAGGAGCGGGGGATTGAACCGGCAACCCTTCAATCGCTAGGCGATCACCCTTACCCCCTAAGCCACGCCACCACCTACACACAACACACAAGACATGTTAAATATTTTTAAAATCCCGTTTATTCTGCTGTTTCACTCCATTGTGTTCCTTCTCAGTTTGATTATCTTATCCTTTTTACACATGTAATAATTATTCTCAAACGTGCATTTTTTAACTGCCTACTGCGTAATAAGATTTTTTGTACACTTCGTCCCCAATGACCTGTTCCGTTGTTTATTCATAATTCTTATTATCCTTATTGATCTTGCTGACTTCTTGTTGACATCTTTTTGCACTTGTGAACATGTGCACGTCTGGCATCGATCGATGAGTTACAACTGCAACTTCGCTATGTTTACACAATGCCAAAAAAAAAAAAAGAATCTTGTCAGTCAAATGCTCCTGTAAAGCATTTTGAGTTGTAGCAGATGTATGAAAAGTGCTATGGGAATCAAACTTGATCGATTGATGATTTACAATTGCTTGATATCCCTGATTATCCATTCAAACAGCAGAAAGAGCCATTCAGAACACTTCTTTGAAGAACAACTATGTCTTCATTATTATATTCATCATCATCATATTATTATATCATTATATTATCATTATTCATCATAATTATGTCAACTTTAAAGCTTGACATTTATCGCCACTTCATGACTGGGGTTGATCAACAGGTGAAAACCAATTGAGAAGCCATCCTTCACCTGGATTTACCTGCAACATTAATTCCATGTAAGCACAGGTGTTTCTAATGTTTTGAACACTCTCTGCTTTGCCCAACAGATCCGGGAAAAAGGGTCCTCTGGCAGCCATGCCTTGCCCCCGTAGCAGCATGTTGCTAACATGTGTTCAAATGGACCATCTG
>OMNV01017141.1:52011-92930 GCA_900303265.1 Brotula barbata
AGAAAATGGTGAAAAGTGCAAGAAGGGAAATGAGAAGCATCTAGAGCAGAAAGGACCAGAACAAATGAGTAAGGAGGAAGAGGGTGAAAGTGAAAGGAAGAAAGCACAAATGAGAGTTTCTGAAGAACCAAGAGGACTGAGGAGGACAGCGAACGGGCTGGGCGGTGTAATATGGCCCTAACGCGGGGCAGAGTCAATGGCACCATTCCTATTTTAACAGCTGCAAGGGATTTCCATTGTAAAATCAGCTGACTTGATGAAAGGAGCACTTGTTGCCTGAAGTTGGAATTGGCTGTCCGGCCATCTCTGTAAGCCATTATGTTATTGGAGGGCTAGATTAAAGGCAGTTATGTCGTCGAAACTATTTATCTTTCACGTACAGTGTAGTCCTCATCAGGGGCAAAGAATTCTTGCAAGGCATTGTGGGATGCGTGGCTCTCTGGAGCCAGCATCTGTGGGCCAGACAGAGAGAGTCTGCAGCTTCCATTCCCTTTCTCTCCCCCCTTGCAAACACACACGCACAGACACACACAGACACACACACACACACATGTTCATCTCCACTCATTTGCTGTTCTTTGCATCCTGCTTACATGTTGTAAAACAAGTGACAGCTCATTTTCATGGAGAAAAAAACACTTTGAATACGCTGTTGCTGTGCTTATTTCGCAGTGCATTCCTTCGTCTGTACACCTGCAGGTGTGTTGATGATTTATTTTGGCAGAGAGAGATCGCCTAATTCAACAATCACCACGGAGCAAACAAATACACACACCCCACATAGAGCAGGGTTATTCACTTACCCCCTCTGTATGGCTTCCAGGTGTAAAATTTACCCCGAAAAGGAACGCTGTCAAAGTCGGAACATTGAATCTCCCGGAAATCCTGAGAACCTGCGGGGCACTCCTGTAACACACACAAAAATGTAAAAAAAAAATATGCTGGTTTTTAATCATCCCAATAAAGAAAGCAACGGTGGTGATGATGATGATGATGATGAAGCGCACTCACATCTATATTGCAGGACCTGAAGCGTTTTCTCTCTCCCAGACAATACTTTCCACCGATGGTTGGCCTAGGACCAAACACACAGCTATTCAGGCCAGTCAGTCACATCTGAGTACAATTTAACACGATCGAACCTCCATCACATCACCGCACAACGCTGGCTTCTGATCTGCGCCTCATCTGCCTAAATCAGTGTGTTTTCAATCCCACTGTCTGTCTTTTTATTGCTTCGTTGTCTATCACACACCATCGCTGCAGAGAAAACAAGTCGGCCAAAATGGTCGTTTTTGCTGAACTTTAAACCAATTTCAACCCAACGAAACAAAAGCAAACGACTAAATGATGCCCAAAAACAATATAGGAGAATGGTGCTGGCCGCGGATTTGGGTCAACTCATTTTCAGTTTAATCGGTTCAGGATGGGGAATTTGTTGCCACTCAAATGTCAGCGTGCAGTTTGTGCAGTAATGATGCTATCTGAATTACTTCATACATAATAAAACGACTGGCACTGATGCCTCGGTGCACAGGTGTAAGTAATAACATTAACAATGGCTGCATTCTCCTTGGGTGTGCCATCGTTAGGCTTATTACTTACACCTGTGCTTTTCCAGCCATGACAAGTCAAAATATGAGTGTGATGATCTTCCAAACTGGCCAAAGAAGGAATAAATCCGACACTGGACCTGGAGTGGAGCAGAGGACACATACCTGGGGCTGTCACAGTGTCTGACAGAGGAAGACACTCCACCTCCACAGGTCCGACTGCACTCCTCCCAGGGAGACCACAGCCCCCAGCCTCCGTCCACGCCCTCCGGACGCGTCCCGTAGGGGACGCACATCCTCTTGTAGCACCACTGCAGCACAAACACATTTTTAACCAATGAACGCTCGTAACTTTCTAGTTAATCTAGCTGAGTTTCCACTCATTAAAGAATGTAATGTGGCATTGATGCCATGTTGGAAAAATGCAGACAAAACAAAAACATTGCCAAAACAAAAATGACAAACACATCAATTAGATTTGTACAAGTTAACATTTTTTTTTATTAAATCTGGGTAGTAAGTATGACATTAAAAAAGCAATTTCCCAGAATTTTTCATCTGTACCGTAGGCCTAATTGTGCACGAGAGCATTGTCTTCTTCATACGTTCAGTAACCGACATGCAGGTTTGAATCACTCGAGTGATGAGTCTGCATTACTCTGGTGACGCACATCAACATGAAGGATTGGCCTTGGTGCATATCTTGATTCTCATCCAATCATCGCTTATGGAATTATAAATCTAAAACATTCAAACACATGAACCAAACAATAATCTCAGTATTTACCCCTTTCTCGATGGTGTTAGTCTGGCAGATGGTTCCTTCTGCTGCAGGAATGCTGCTGGTGATGCAGCGGTTGCTCTTGCTCATGCACCACAGTTCACTGCAGACTTCCTATTAATATGGGGCAGGGGGAGAAATGGCTGTCAGTGTTTCTATATGAACACATTATAGAGACACCAGTCCGCTGCCCTACGGAGTTCGAAGCAGACACACTCTTGTTCACCTTCCTCTCTGTTCCCTCTGGTGCCGCAGCAATGGCCATAACACATGGGGCTGTTTTATTGAATACATATGCTCTGACCACATAGTATCGACAATAATGAGTCTATAAAGGAGTTTGCTGTTCCAGATGTCCCTTCGCTCTGCAGATGGCCCCATAAAGTTGACCATGCAATAAAGTGGATGCTATTCACTATAAGTAGTCCAAGATTTGTCAAGTCACAGACTTGGAATAAAACAGAGCAACACAGATCAGATTATCAAAAATTATGTCAACAGAGAAGAAACGGGAGAAATGTATGAGCTAAACAGAGACGCACACCAGCATCAAGAAAAACAATCTGACCTGTTGTCGAGAGAATTAAAGTGAAAAAGCTGTGAAAGGTTTCACACACTGGTGTTCGGTTTAGGGAGAAACTGCCACCGGGGCAAATGGTGGCAGATTTCTGAGACTGATTCATGGTCGACAAATAATATTTAAATATGTATTTCTGTATGATCCCTTTATGTTCTTGAAAATAAATTTCAATAATGGGCTTTGGGAAATACAAGAGAGTCCCCACTGCTCTAAATCAAGTGTTATAACGGACAAGAAGATTTGTGGCCACAAAGATGGCTACAAAGTCAACACACGAGGAGAATCTCAACCTTCTCCAGAGAGTCATAGCTGAGAAGACAGAACAAGACGGGATGAGACAGAGCGAGGGCAGCTAAGGTGAAGTAAGAATTAAAAAGGGGGGAATGTCTGGACGGAGTGCTCACCCCGTATTTACACTGGCGAGATTTGACACCGTACTGGAAGCGGCACTGTTCGTCTGCGTCGTACGCCTGTCCTGGCGCGGTGGTGGGGTACACAAATTCCTGCTTAGGGGGGATGTTGTTTAGACAGGAGCCCATACCTGAACTGAAGCACAAAAACAAAAAGCAAATTGGTCATTATTATTCCAAGTAACTAGATCAATAACGTTTTAGTTGAAAAAAATATGTGTATTTAAATAGAACCAGTGCACTGTGAAATGATAATGTGAAATTGTTAAAACAGTCATACCAACTGTCTGGGTCCATCCACAACTTGAATGTTATGACCATCAAAACATCCAAGAGAATTTTTTCGTTGGCAAACCTCTAATTCCCAAATTATTTGTGGTTTTGCAGATATCTGACTCACTCCAGGAAGCTGGTGATGTAATCACGGCTACAGGCGGACCAAACGAACGGGTTGGTCTTCATGGTGATGTGGGCGGCCATCAGCTTGGCTGTCTCCTGACTGCGGGAGCCACAGGCATTCCCCACGCCGTCATGGTTCATCCCAAACCTAAAGCCCATGATGACACATTGAAGACCGTTTGAGGCTGCGTGGATGTTAATAGTCTCTGCAGCAGGGGTGGGGACAGTGAATTCAAGACATTTATCCACAGCTGTCAGCTCCATTTAATTTAATTTAAAGTAGTTTGTTTTATTCAATCCGTTTGGACCCCTCTCAGTGGTACAAGTAAACACCACAACAAACTACAGGACAAGGAAGAGAGGAGGGCAAGAGGAGCGAAGAACATCCAAAGCCGTTGACCTAATGTTGACCGAAGCAAAAGAACACTCTGTTTACGAGCACATTAAAACGTTGATTAGAAAGCAATTTAGAGAATAAATCAATTTCACAAACATCTCATATACACCACAAAGCAACTAAAATGGCATAATTTATAATAGGCTCACACCAAGTGTCAGATGTAGATGATGCGATTGTAAATCTTTTTTTAATGTGGATTTAATCATCACAGATTTTTTTTTCCAATAAAAACAGTTGTCTATTGACTACTGACGATTAACTATTATTTTTACAATGTTACTACCTCATCTTCAACTCGACATAACACAGGGATCCATAAATAGCAGTATATCTGGTAATTCACCATGATACAGGAAGTTAATAGTGCATATGGTGTTTTACGATACAGTCTGTGATCAAAATGTGAACAAAATGTTTTTCCCACTACCAAGTCATATATATAAGTGCATATATCAAAGATACCTACGTTGCATCAGTTATATAGGGAAACAGCAGCATAACATGTTTGTACTTTCAATTATGATCAGAAAAAAACAAAATTATGATTTTTCCATTTTTAAGAAAAACTTGTCATTCCTGTCTGTCGTCTTAAAGACAGGTACAGCCACAAGAAACAAACTTAATCTAATGCTGAAACGAAAAGAGGAAAATGACAAAAATGAATACGCTACAGCTGGGGAATCTCTTATAAACACACATGAATGCACACACTAATAAAAGCCCAGTCATGCCGTCTCCTCAACCTCAGGATCTGAGTACTCGAAAGTTACCTGCGCTAACCATTATGGAGTCAGGACCCTGATGGATCCACCATCTGTCTAAACACCTCCCAGCACTGTGTGCACAGAAACCAAATGGGATTCTCAATTACTCTAAGCAAGTAGGCTGCTTCCTAAAAATAAACCAACTGACTGGTTTTCCTAGGAGCAAAGAGGAATAGAATCTGTAACCTCTTGTGTATGTGATTCCAAATAGTCCGACGGTAACTAAGTGAGGTGCATAAGCTGGTAGCTTAATGCCAGAACAATGAGTAAAAGTTTCCCAGTATCTTAGTGATAGAGATACAAAAACAGAGAGGCATTTCCAACACCACGTGTAACCCCTTATTCAACTGGCATATAAATAGTGTTTGACGAAAGACATTGTACAGCCATTAACACATTTGCAATGGATGGAAATGACTCATCAGGTTACAGAGAGTCTCTCCGGAGAAGATGAGACGTAATCTAAGAACCATCTCTCATAAGAGGGACCAGCTCTGAGCACGTGAAAAGATATGAGACAAAGCCTATGTATATCTACAAGGTTATGATCTTATAGTGGATATTTCATTTGGATTTCCATGTTCTTAGAGATCTATTATGAATCATCTGCAATGCTTTGCAGGGCAGAGAAAACAATGATCTTCCTCTACTCTCTTTATCTGCAGCATCACAGTGCAGACTGAATGTGAATAGCATTAAACTACAAAATAAAGGCTGTTATATGTTCCCTTGAAAGAGATTAGGACTGTCTAAAGAGATCAATGAGCAAGAAGAGGAAGATATTGTGAACAATAGGCATACTTTGCAATTTTTGAACAAGTTCAGGAAAAGAAGACAAAATAGCATGGTTTGTGTGTGTGTGTGTGTGTGTGTGTGTGTGTGTTACCCACGTGTGTCCAATTTCATGGGCGATAGTGAAGGCTGTTGCCAGGCCAATGTCCTCATTGATGCTGCAGCTCCTCTCTGGCTCACACATTCCTCCAACAGGAGCCAAACCTGTCACACACACACACAATTAAACATGCATATACATAGTTATGCATGGTCTGTAATGTATCATACTGTAAGCCATGATCCTAACTTTAATTACATAATCACTGTAAAAGAATTAAACAGTTTTTCCACTTGTGTGCAACTGTGAGGGAGTGTACATGTTGAAAAGTGTTTGAGAGAAAGTGAATTATGAGTTGGTGTGTTAGTCTGAGTGTTCAAGTGCCTCTTTGTGTGTGGGTGTGTGTGTCTATGTTTCTTATGTGTGTATGATGCCGATACCTAGTGTTCCACAGGGCTTGTTTTTGTAGATGCAGATGTCGTACCTGCAGATGGGGAGATATAAAGCACTATTAATATGTTGATATTCACACACGCACACACAAACAAACAAACACACACACACACACACACACACACTTTGGCCTATGGATAGACAGCGGACAGAAGTGATAGTAGACTGTAGTCTTTAAAAACAATGGCAGGAAATTAAGGACGGTCATTGCAGTGTCATCTGTCTGGACAGTTTCCATCCACTGCTTGATAAATCTGTTGAGAACCAAACTGTTCTCACCATAAAAACCACATATAAACATATCAACAAAAACTATGACAATTGTTTGTCTTTTCTAAACCTGCTTCATTTCACTGTTGACCTCCTGCATCTAAACAGTACAGCTCAGCATGTTGCTGCCTTGCAATATGAGCTTTTAGAACATTTTGCTGGGAAGAATTGGAAACAATTAGTGGTATAACACATTTAGACAACTTTGTCCAGCCCCGTTGTAGCAGAGGAGCAGATGACTATGACCAGACCATAGACTGTGCTGTTATACTGCTGCAAATTCCTCAGTCAATAGGATCAGTGTTGTATCTGTTAAATATGTGTCTACCAATGCTGCCTGTTTTCCTCCTGCAGCGACACAAGAAGAGATAAATGCAGGGAAAACGAAGAGAGAGCAGAATTGTCTCTCACTGTTTTCTCTCTCTCGTCCTTTCCCAATATCTCTCTGCATTCTCTGGTTTGCTTGCTTGAAAAAATAAATCTGTCAGTGTCTCTCGCTCCCTTTTCACATCTCTCTTTTATTCACTCGCTCTCCAGATGCTGAGCTGGGCAGAGCAGCTCGAGCTTTCGTCACCCCAGACAGGACAAGATACAGCCCAACTCTCTTGAATTTGGCGTGAATGAGAGCCTATGAGGGGAAGGACTGGGAATGTAAGAATTCAGCTCAGTCAAAACTATTTTAACCCTTAGATGAACAGAAAAACAGACAAAACACTTTTTATATGCAAAGATGTCACAGTATAATGGAGAGTGGAACATATCAGCCCACAATAGATGCTAAACAACATACTGTTATATTCCAAGCAGAGTGACAGTCTAGGTAGCGTTGGGATTAGTGATTCTGACCTGGTGATGAGTACAGCGGTGTCATGATGAGCAATCCCATTGTCTGGTACGGCATTCCCATAGCTGCTCCTGTGCTGGATGGATTTCTGCCACTTACAGAAACTGTCCAAAGACTTCCCAGCATGATGGTTGATCTCTAGTGTGGGCTGGTGGAAAGACAAATGAGCACATGCAGACTCAAAAACACATCGGGAAGTTATACAGTGAATGCATATTAAATTGAACTTAAGGCTCAAGCTGTTTTAAATCTTATGAGGTCAGAGCAAGTTTGGTCTTGAGATGCTCAAATAGGGTCTCAAGTGACAAAGTCTTGGGGTAAATTCAAGTCCAGTCGAGAGTGAAGTTACAAAAGTCACAATAAATCTATGAATGCATTTCACATCCAGCCAAGCGGGACTCCCTTTCTAAAACTTGGATATCAGGCATTGAAGGCTGAGGAGTCCTTGGTTATCAAAGAGGCTAATGTGAAGGCAGGATTCGAGGGAAGGTGCTTTCTAGTATTATGAGAGCAAGGAGAGGGAGTGCTCTGCTGGCCGCATCTGGCGAGAACTCGTAACCCAGGAATGCATGTGGTGACATAACTAGTAATTGTCTCATCCCACAGTCCCTCATTTCTGGGCCCGCTGCAGGCCTGATTTTCCTTTCCAGGGGCAGCTTGCCGTTTTCAGACCTGGAAACCGACAAGAGAACTGCTAGGCCAGACTACTTTCAGTCCTGTCCCAACCTCAACCTCAATGGTCCATGGAGTAAGAATAACAACGCTAATGCTGCCCACCGCTAATGAGCCTAACATTTATTTATTCATTTCTCGACTCTGTCAGATGACGACCAGATCGGATGGGGTAAATCATAGGAACAATTTTGAGGCTGAATGAAGCGTATGAATCATAAATGTTGCCTAATAAGTCAGTGATGGAGGAAACCTCAAAGCCACACTGTAATGCTGCTCTAATTCGGTTTGATTCATCTGTCAGATCTCTATTAGGTCAATGTTAGGGCAGAGTGGGTAAGTCTAGCTTGCTGCTCTGTCTCCTCACGTGCTGTTAATGGCAGGTTAATAAGGTCATTGCCTGTGACTGCATTTTCAAATGCCACAGTCATCCTGCGCACGATGCTGCTAAGGTCATACACTTTTGTATGATTTGAACATCTGCCTTAAGATTCTCAGTGGATTTTGTACACTTTTAATACCAACTGCCTCATTTATAACTAAAATAGCAATAATAATCCTAGAGATGATACAGAGCAGATAGAGAGGCATTACTTGAATGAAGTACGACTATAATTCACTATACTTGCACCTTGTACACCTTAATGCTGCAGTGTGGAAGATTGTGGAGTGGGTTTAATTGCGGAGAAAACTTTAACAACTTCCTTTTTCTTTTTCCCACCTGCTGCACCTCAGTTCTCCCCGCACAATTGCCCTGGAAAATGAGACATGACCGATAACTAAGGTAATGGTGGTAAACGGTGTTATTACCGGGGCTTGCTGTGTGAAATTTCAACAACCACTTCTCTGCCTTGCGGCATCTAGCTGGCTGGGATGTTGGATCATCAATGGACTTGGATCCTTCTTCGTATTGGAGTATCTGGGATCTTGGATATGATGAGATTCCTTGTCTCCTAGTTATGAGCCAGACACTCCATCACTGCTCTAATGAGTTACTGCTATGGCCTATGTAATACACGTACGTACCATATCAACATTTATATCTATGATTCAATAAGAGTTTGATGCATTCTAATGAATTTTTCAACAAAAATAAATTTTATTTGTAGGGACCTCTAATCTATTGTGCAGACAGATTTTTGCTGTACAAGCCCCCTTCCTGGTGAAGCTGAGAGCCTTCATCGTCTTGTTAGCAGCCAGTGCGTTTGACTTACATGCTGATATTCTTGCACGTATATATTTCTAAGTGCAGGATGTGCATCACAGCAACAGTCAGAGAGGTCAGTGTTCACGGCAGTAACAGGCCTAGCAGTCACAAAGTGGCTCTGTGTGGCAGAAACAAAACTCCCCTCATTCCCCAAACTTTTCCACCATTCCTCAACCATCTCTCCCATGGCTCTTTTCTCCTGTCCTTACATCCGCTACTCACTGCTTTCATTATAGCCACTGCTCACAAGCTCTGGCTCCGCCGGGAGTGGTGGAGAAGAGACACTTAAGCCAATAATTTGACACAAACAAGGAGCTCATAGATGCTGGCTGGACTAGTGTTTTCGTGCAGACTGGACAGACAGAGCGAGGAAATGAGGACCAGCAGAGAGAAGGGAACGACAGAGTGGGAGAGAAGAATTACTGTAGAGAGGAGAGGAGACGAGAGTTGAATCAGCTTTTACCTGGTCCTCCATGAGCAGAATGAGCCGAGTCACCACAATGTTGACTGCATTCCCCAGGCTAGAATCCTGGAACAGTTTGGCAACCTGACCTCCAGGGAAACAAGAAAAGACCAGTCTTAAAAACAGCTGATGCACCAGAAGGCCGCAGCGTCAGCAGAGAATCACCTCAACGCTACAGTAGAGCTTTGGAGACTAGAAAGACTAGAGAGTGAGACTGACTTTCTCCACCAATTGCTTTGATTTTGCAATTTCAATTTCTGTCCAACGAATTCATTGATTATATTTCAGACTCTTGTTTGAATTTACGATTAATTCTGATCTTTCGAATATTTTTAAATGCAAATTTTTCAGATTTCACACATGCACCAGTCGTCTATCAGTTCAATCTTTCGAAAGTGTCCATTGGGTATTTATTGCTTGTCTGTTGATTTTGTCCATGATTATCTATCTGTTATTTCTGTGTCTATTGATTCTGTTTGTTGACTTCATCACTCCTGTCATTTGTTGCCAAAGTTAAAGTCAAGAAAATATACAAAAACAGTAAGGAAAAGAGGGAAAAAATTATACTAACAACAGTGACAGAGATACTATAAAATCTGACTGGAGTCCAAATTACCATATTATTGGTACAAATGATACCTCAAACGTCTGGAAAAAAATTGAAATACTGCCAACAGGTGAGGGGTTGTTAAAAAATGAGGTTGTTAAAAGGCTGTTCTTCACAAGTGCAGACAAGTATGAAAGAGTTACAGCAGCAACAGAGGTCGGCACTAAAGCACCACTCAGACAGTTGTCATTACAGGTGGTTGGTGTAATTTGGCACCCGAAACAGACAATGCTGGTTTCTGTGATTTTCCAAAAGTCCGGATGCAACCCACATTGTAACAATAGCAGCTGTCCAACCTTTCATTAAATACATTCCAAACGTGTGTGTCTGTCAGTATGCATATGCAGGTTTAGGGGGTTAACTGTGTGTGAAGCGATCCACAATGTCAGAAATAGTGTCGACGATGACATACAACCTCAGCCTGTCTGCGAGAGGAAAAATTCTTGATGAAAAGACCAAATGAAAAAAGGCCCAAACAAAACCTTACTGAAGACACCAAATCTTTTTTTTTTTTTTTTTTACATTTTTTGTCTGCATCTACATCTTTTATGTTGTGAAACTTACAATATTCATGACAGCCAGGATGTACTGCTCAATGTCTCTGCGACCATGGTAGCCCACCATCATTTTGTCGGCTACCACCAGCGTCTCCACGTAGCGCTCCCGGCTCACAGAGCGCTTCAGAGGCAGCTGGCCGCGACCAACGTGATGGGGAGGCGTCTTCAGAGTCCGCTGCCACCATGACGCACCCTTCACTGGCTTCTCATCTAAGGTCGCGCAAACATGGCACAGAGAGAAGAAACCCCACACAGAACATCAGAAAACAGAATTATTTCCTCGAATTCCATGTTGCATTGGCTGAAAATCTCCAGTAATTTGGTGTAATGATGACCACCTCGAGCACATTTGGATGTTTCCAAATGTTGCCGGAGCAGACTTGGATTGCAGACGCAGCAGGATAAAGGCGGAAAAAGTTGGATTTTTTAAACTTTTATTTGTCATAGTTTTGCTCTTTTTCAGAAACGCCCTGTAACACATACTCGGTCACACCCATTCACAACTGGGAGCTACAACCAAACCACAATCTTCTGCTGCTAACCACTATGTAGAATTACAGATCAAACATCACATTTCACTCCTCCGGCCTACAGCTGGGAGTTATCTGATGAGGAAAAGACCAGAATACGATTTGCTTACCGATGACTCCACAGGATTGGTCCATGTACTGGTGGCGGAGTGATGATCGCTTGTAAACCACATGGGGGCGCCCCTCAGCCCTGTCCCCCATCTCCATCCTGGTCTGGTTCGCTGGTGACACAAGGGGCTCAATAAGGTACTCTTCTCCTCCTGCAACAATTACCCCCTTCTGCAGAGCAGAACAGAACAGAAGAAGAGGAATCATTGTCACACCAATGGTCCAAAACGTCCATAAGTAGCCCACTAAGGTCCATCAAACGTGCACATTAAAATCCCATAACATTTCATACAGGTGGAAAACCTGATGATTGAGAATCGTCTAGATGGCAAAGACATATTTTAAATATGGTACTGTTTTTACTCCAATAATATCATCTAGCGGCTGTTGTTATGTACGCCCCCTTCTTCCTCCGTGCGCCTTTGTCTCCAAACATACTGTCACATCTTTGTTTGCTTTCTTTGTAATTTGCCTGCTGACTCATCTATGGCTCCTATTGCAGACCAAGGGGTCCAAAGAGAGTTCGTGAATCTCTCTTTGAGTTTCTTCTCCTTAGGTTTCCTGATTTTTCAAGGACAGCCGTGGTGGGGAACGTTGCCATGTGGGCCTGAACTGAAAACATCTATAACAGCCTCTCATTACATATAATGTAGCAGCTATAAGGCTCTTAGTGAGGAAGAAGGATTGTTTATTCAGTATAAATATAGACATGATGGTAATACAGTATCCAGGTGTGACCCCGTAGGACTGACCTCAGTCCTACAGGGTGAGTGTAGTAGTGAAGTCAGTATGAATCAACCTAGCTACTACAATCAGCACCAGCAGGCATTCAGTGATCTCACGCCACAGTCCAAAGACATGCATATCATGACAACTGGAAACTCTAAAATAAATAAATGAGAGCGTGTTTGTGTGTGTCATCGCTATGAAGACCGATGACCTCCCCATTCACCTACGTGCTGGGGCGGGGTGAGATAATATTTAGAGATACTATGTCTGACTTCATCATCATATTTCTCCGTGTTCAGACTGTTCCGTCTCTAACACTGTACCACACAGTCAATTAGGATCCTGTGTGAGTGAGTTGTGGAGCCGTCAGGGAAGAGGATCAGGACACACACATACACACACACAAGAGCGTGAGAGAGAAGGACAGAAATTAGAGTGAAGCTGGGAGCGATACAGTGACACTTCCTTTGATTCAGCCTGGATCTCTGGGGGTCAGGGTGAGTGTTTCCTTTTAACTCAGTGCGGCAAACTCTCAGTGTATTTAATCTTCTAATAAAGTTAGTGATGCTCCCCTGGACACACAGGCCATGTGCTGCTGAATTTACCCATGCTGCTCTGACCAACAGTAATTACGTGTACGGCTTACTAACGCTTTGTGAACACATCTAATCCTCAGCTGGGTATACAATTGTTATTGTGCGGCCTGCTGTTTGTAGTCAGATCAAGCAGGATACAAGGAGCTGTGAATGCGGGAAAATGGTTTTTGGTCAACAAAATCGCGGCAAATATTTTTTGTGAATCCATTCAGTGATGGATGAACCTTCAGCTCCAATTGCTGACATCAACAAACTGACTTCCAAGGAGCCCCAAACCCCCAGCTCCAAAAGTTGGAGCCATATTTACAAAGAATTTCATGGTTTTTGGCACAAAAAGTTGACAAAATGCTGCTTCTGTATTGACTTACAGGCCACAGTCCAAGTGTCTTCACTAAAAATGTGTGGTGTGTTTAGGTTATATGGCCGCAAAAATATGGGAGAAGGGAATGGAGATTAATTCAAATACAGAGTAGAACTGATTTATCATTGCAGCAGGAGAGGAAATTGCCCCTGTTTTTAGCACCCGGGAGAATCAGGTGTAAACTTTACGATGCTCATCGCAAAAAGTTTGATAGGGCACAGAGAAGGAGACAGAGGGAGATCAGACTAGATAACTGACACTTTTATGGTGATACATTACAGCGAACACTGTAGACATATAACATCCAGGCATTCTTCCAAAAATGTATTTCATATTGATTTTCACTGTAGTGTCAGATTTTGGACATCATAATGATCTAAAATCTCCCAGGTCGACCCGGCATAATTCCAGGAAGTATTACATTATCGCTTGTTGATCTGTCAACAATATTTAACTCATATTTCCTCAGTCAGGTGGACAGCATGTGAGGAGACGCTTATGCACTCTGCTGCCTGTGCTGTGGCGTCTTTAAAGAATGCAGCAGCTTATTCTCATAATCCTCAACAACATTATAATGGCTGTGCAAATTGACATGATCGGTGTTATTTAATTAAATGTATGTACAATACAGAATTATGGCAACACAAAATTTCAAATCCCTGATGGATATATGTGGATGGTTGAGTTAAAAAGCCCCTGGGTGCCTTTTTTGCATTTTTGCCCAGTCTTGGGTCCTGTGGTGTACAGAAGCTTTGTATCATAATCATTTCAAGGCTCTGAGACTTTCAGTTGATTTTATTTGTTTACATGGCGCATACATATTAGTACACACACTGTAAGACCAGCTCACAATCAAACATCTATGCCAGTAACTGTCACTCATCTACAATCCCACTGTGAGCCGATGTCACGAACTCGTCCTTTAAAAAGATTTGACACGACAAACATGGATCTAAGTAGTATTTTGGTATAAAACCATTTGGGTCTCCCAAGTTTTTGCATCCATGATGATTGCTGAGTTGGGGCTGAGCAAGCGTTGGAGAGTTGGAGGTCTTACCAGGCCGTTACAGTTGCTGAGGGCTACTTTGCTGGTCTGGGGCTGGTCTTGGAGGTGCCCTTCATAGTGGCAGTTGGCAGAGTAAGGGTGACTCCAGGCCAATCGACCTCTCCTCCAGTACTCCACTCTGAACTGCCGGGACAGCAGGCCTCCCTGCAGCGTCAGATTCAGCAGGAAGTTGTTACGTGCCGTGGACAGTTGATAGAAGAGCTAAGAGATGGTAAAAGAGAGATCAAGTTACAAATGAACGTAAACCCTCAAGTCCAAACCAAATTTATGTAATTCTTGAAGTGTCTCAGCTATAAATAGAACACAAACAAAAACAAAAACTAGAAAAAAAAAGTACAGTGTCTGGTGGTTTGTCCTCAGTGCTGCGCCTCCTTCGTCGGTGGTGCTGTGAATGATGGGAAGGCGTTCTTGTGTCCAGTGTCTCCCCATCAGGTCCTACTCTTACTGGGATGGCAATCTCATACTGGCCTATACTGGACAGGAAAGCAGCTAGAGGGAGAAAGACACAAAACTCTGTGTTCAGAATTCAGTTAATCTAATTGACTGTAATAAGAAACAGTTGCAGGTTTGGGAGTTACTTTTTCTGAATAGCACGATGGGCCTTTTTTTATTGAGAATCTAACACAATTGGCATAGAGAACCTCGCAGACCCTCCCTCCCTTTTCCGCACAAGGACGACAGGCTATTGCCAAGGTTACGCTGAAACTGTATACTTCCTGTCTCTCCCAGTCTGCACTGGAGCCTGGTGGAGATTTATTGTCCAAACACACACAGCTCAAAACAGCCAACCACAGCTAACTAACAAGGAAAGGTCACAAGCAAATGAGCCCAGATTTCATCAAACCTTTGGCCTTGGTTGGTAGAGAAGCAGCCTCTTCCCACACAAAGTAAACTCCAAGATATCAGAGTTCCCTGATACAGAACTGGATGACTCTGAGCCAGGAAAAACCACTCTGTAGGCAGTGGACAGGGCTGGTCTGAACACAAAACATAAACTCTATTCCTATCTCTCACATCATTCTGAAACGTCCCTATGAGTGCAAAGCTACTTCCCATAACACATCCTGCTCTCACAAACCACAGCGAGTAAGCAGGTGGTAGTACCATAACACAGGAAAACATTTAAAGCAGCGGAAAAGCTCCCGGAGAGAATAAAGAGAGGGTGTTAATCAAGTAGATATAACTCAACTCCTTAGAAGAAGTTAATGAGACCCCACACATTTAAGCACACTGCGTTTGTGTGGGACCGTTTCTTCAATCGTGCACTCAGACTTTGTCATCACTCCCACCAGCACCGCTGTGTCACAGTGAAGAATTTTCCTATTTCGTCCCACAGATGGTGCATCGAAGGTGATGATTCATAACTTTGCTTGCTTTTTGAAAAACAAGATTTTCCACGGCGTTTTGTTTGAAAAGTCATTGAATTTTTTTGCTTTCGCATGCATCTCAATATAGGATTTCTCATAAATGAACCAGGCAGTCCTGTGTCATATATCAACTTTTAATAACATATAACAAAATGTTGGGAGGGCTAATGCAGCTACGAGTAAACAAAAAAAAAAGAGAAAGGCAGAAAATGTATGGAAAGTCCCGTCTTCTTGTCTCCAACTTAAAGAATACAGATGGTTTAGTAGAGGACAATATGTTACAATGCAGTGTATGTAAATCTAAAACTTTTGTGTTGAGTTCCAGTCGTGAATTTCTCTCATTTGTACCAGTCTAGTAAGACAAATGATGCCTGGAAGATTTCAGAAGTGTAGGGTTAATCCTGTTACATGTATTCCATTACTCTCTGATCCTTGCAGTAATCCAGACAGACAGGGTCGCCCTGTGCGCTAACATGTGTGAAGTCCACTGAACCCCTAATGGGGATCTCCTTGTTTTCATAAGGCCATTCTCTCTCCATCCATTTATCCTTCCATCCACCTTTAGAAATCGGCCTTTACAGCAAGCAAAACATGACAGATAATCAGTTTTAACATTACATTCCAATTGATTCCTTTTCATCTGATGATGAGATCTACATTCGTACCTTAAGTATGGGACCCTGCTTTTTTTGCCTGTAAGCATGTTCGTGAACGGACTAGAAATCAAAGCAAAATGCAAACAAAGAAACAAGGAAACAAGCTTGCTAAATATAACCGTCGACACTCCCTAGCCAACAGCCAGGGTGACATCCAGCAGTTTTTGTGACGATAATACAATCACATGGCCCACCCATAAACGGGTCGTCACCCTGGTTTCTGTTATCATAGAGTGAAAACAGTAAATGGAAAACGGGCCCTCCTTGCATCCTGGTTCCACCCTCCACCCTCAAAGATGAGGAGGGAAATAAACCATTATTAACTTTTAAAATAGGAAATGAAGGAAGTGCTTGCTCACCTTCGGAAAATGACAACAAACCGACCTGATTCCACTGATTGAAGCTTTCAGGGAGTTTCATTGTGTTCCTTCAAGAAAACAGTGGAAAGCCTGAACAAGGGCTCAGTTCACATCAACAAGGATGGGATGAAATCTTACATCCCTCTCACTATGTCTTTATATCAGAGAAGCTGAGGTGGCTCCTCCAGGCCTCTAGAAACAACCATCGAGGTCCTGTCACCAGCATCAATGTTCATAAGTCTTCTGAGTCTGTCCACCTGAGGCCTGGTCCTAAGTAATGGGTCAAGGGAAGACGGACAGACTTTCTGTCTGTCTGTCTTGCATTTGCACCTCAACTAAGACAAAAGACTGTACATGCACGTACAGTGCTTAATAACTTGGCCTACAGATCGCTATTAATTTGTAACACATTTCAACAACATGAACAGAACAATATGAGGATAAAGATGCCCTGCAGCATATCTGCATATTTCTCCTTTCAGGCTTTTTACTAAACATGCAGACATTAACAAAATATACAACGCACAGCTGGACATGACTTAAAGAAGCAAACACAAGAGAGGCATTGTTATGCTTTAAGTAATTTTCCCATTATTCCATTTGCCCTCTTGAGTGTTTTAATTAAAAATGACTTAAAGGGCTTATCCTTTGTGCTAAAATAACAGCCAAGTCCTGGATAGGAATCAAGTCCAAAGAAAAGAGAGAACGAGAAAGAGAGAGAGAGAGTATTGTAGTTTTATTGTTACAGTATTGGCTGCAGTTCTGCAATAACACCGTAATACATTTGACTCTTCTTTGTTATTCCTGGATTAACAGCATGAACACAGCAATCCTGTGCTCACTATGGAAGATTAATGTGCTTGGCAGTAACAGTGCAGTGATGATGCACTGGGGAGAATAAAACAAGATAAGTCCTGTTCAGGGCCGGATTTATGCAACACGCTTTCATGACACAATATGAGTTTTTAATGGATACAGAAAACAAGGCTGATCTGTGCCCTCTGTAGGGTGTGTGAGCTTAACACATCAGGGCAAGGGGGGTCGGGGGGTGGAGCACTGGAGTATTGGAGACAGATGACCCGGACAGGTCAGAAGTTAAGTTTAGAAAATTCACAATCACAGCCTTGTTCTGGGTGACAAGACGTGGACACCTGGGGAATTTATGTCTGTGCCTTCAGGGGGGATTTCAGTCGCTCGGCCTTTAGTGTGTGCATGTGATTGAGAGGGAAAGAGCGGTAGGAGGTGGTCTTGAGGGGAGAGGGGGCACGTGGCAGGACAAGATTTGTGAAAGGAGAGTTCAAGTTGAGCAGGTCAGACCCGCAGGCCTGGAGTGTGCCTCAGTCAGTCAGACAGCCAGGTCAAACCTGCAGCACTCAGCACGCCTATAGAAGTCTGAACCACACAAAACTAGTCAAAGTACACTATAACCAAAATCATATATGTAAATGAAATGGAAATAAATAAGAATTGGTATTTATGCTGAGTTTCCAAACATAGGTAGCATTGAAGAGGCTTTTTTTTCATCCCAAATGAAAACCAGATTCAAGTCTGGGAACCAAACCCATTAAATTACGTTCATATAAAGGGCCAAAATAATTAAAGCAACCAACAGTATAAAGCCAAGATCACAGAAAGTAAACCAATGTTTTTTCATGTTTATGACGTAGAAAAAGAAGAAAGAAATGGGTCTGTGACGCAAATAGTGTGTTTGATCCAAATCCACATATCTGAAGCTCACTTCACACTAACAGAACCTGCAAATCTGCCTGGGTCAACATGATTGTGGTCCTGACGCTGGCCACCATTCAGGTGTAGCGAGTCCAATCCTGGCTATCTTCTGGCTAAATTTGATGTGTCCATACAAGTTTATGCTTGAACAAAAATTGCTTATTTATGCATAATTACTTCATATCGTACTGTATTCTGCATTGTCTATGAACGCTAAAATTTAACGATAACACGGCACACGCCTGAAAAACAAACTAAACTGGATAAATCTGAAAATGCATCTTTTAATCTACGTTTTGCCCTTCCATCAAAAACTGAGCTTTTCGAGCAGAGATTTAGTATAGACAGGAACAATGACTAAAGCAAACAACATGGGGGGGCGACGTCTAGAAATATTAGTCTCTTTATTGTCTACTATTATCTACAGTACGTCTACCGAAAATCGTTCACCTCAGCTACATTTCAACAACATTTCATGTGTACCGCAGCCATCGGCCTGATTAACCATGCTCACTTCCTGTCCCGTGTGATGACAAAAGAGAAACACTGTTGATAACTGATACACTGAATGTAATAAAAGAGGCTACCTGGTGTGAAATAGCTGATGTCATTGATACAAGTCGACTATTTTCCTTATTTTCACACAAAATTAGTGTAAATAGCTAACATTAGCTGGCTAGCTAGTGCTTGCTAGTGTTAGCAT
This sequence comes from Brotula barbata, assembly GCA_900303265.1. NCBI lineage: Eukaryota > Metazoa > Chordata > Actinopteri > Ophidiiformes > Ophidiidae > Brotula > Brotula barbata. The sequence goes on from OMNV01017141.1 coordinate 71,007, forward strand.
TAGCTCACCAGCTAGCTTGAATGAATGATTTGGTGAGGACAAAGGACTGTAGAGACAAACACGCCGTTTTCCAGACACCAGATAGGAAATCGTCTACCCCCGCCAGAGGGAATTAATTAGTAATTAATTGATTGATGCATTTTGGCTGTAAATTTGCTAGCTTGCATCCTTTAAAACATGTTTTCAAATTCTCAGCAATCAGCGGAGCAACAAAAGCCCAACTCCTCCCTCCTCCCTCCTCTCACCTTGCGATTGAGCCGACTCATCTCTGTGTCCTCCTGCGACCTCGGCGGCAACCATGACGACGATGACAGTGCAGACCAGGGTCCTCCATAGCGTTTCCATGGTTACTACAGTAGCTGCTATAGTAACAAAATTCAGTGCAGTGGTCCCCAGGCCTCTGTCCCAACATGTCTCCTGCCCTCTGGGATGCCCCCTCACCTAGCAGCGGGACAGCTCGGTGCTCTGTCGGGCCATAGCTGCTGCTGGAGCTCTCTTGGTCAGTCTCTTGGTCTCGCTCCCCTCACTCTCTTGCTCACACAAACACACACATACACACACATGTGCACAATCTGTTGGGGGGTGTTTTGCAATAACAGTGGATATTTCAGCCAGACATAGCAGCCTGTGCGGGGCGTCAGTCTGTGAGTGGCGATGATTCCTGGAGAGGTCCTCACAGAAGTTGTCAGTGGAGGATTTCCCAACAGGCTCGGCGGCTATCTTGGGTTTGGACTCCTTTCTGTAACCCTGAAGAAGAGATAATGTTCATCAGTGACTCATCGAAAAAGCACCAGAATCATAAGAGGCAGGCAGGAACAGAAGAAGACAAGAGGAGAAAGGGAGGAGAGAGTTTTGGGCTTCATCTCAAAGAGAAGGGAAAGAACAAGGGAGACAGTGAAACAGAAAGAGTGAGAGAGTGAGCGAGCGAGCGAGCATGGGAGTGGGAGAGAGCATGAGATCCCATTGACCCGTGCAGGTCACCTCTGACAAGACAAATCTACGCAGTTCACATTCAGTGTCCAGTGAGGGGCCTCCCACTTCCTCATTGTTCCTTTAGCTAATCAATCTTGTCTTTAGGGAAGGACAAACACACTGTCTTTCACGCAAATGACTTGCGACAATAACAGGTTCCAACCTAGGGCCCCTGTGGACCTGCTCTTTAAGCCGCCTGCCCACCGGAAAGAGTTCAAACACAAAGGAAGCCATTGATCTTGTAAAAGGCTGCACTTAAAGTCCGAACGGGGCTTGAAGTGGGTATTATGTCACAGGCTCTGGGAGTAAAACGAGCCAATTTGAGGGAAGCTGCAGGTTGCCACCACCGCTAAGCTGGCTCACTCTGTTGGTTGGGTTGTATGGCTGAGTGACTTGCTGGCTGGCTGCCTGACTGTACAGCTTACTAATTGGCTGCTACCCGAGCGAACACACTGATGGTATGAGAATCTATGCAAAGCTTGTTTACATCAAAGGTTGGAGCGTTCATAATCCACAGTAATGCCTGTGAAATTCTGCTTTGCTTTTACCTTTGAATGACTGTTTCCCAGTCGGCCTGAACAATATAATAAAAAAAAAAAATCACATTATGATATTTTTAATTGATAATTGATTGACAAATTGGCGGTAGAATCAAAATTTGGAGTTTTTTTGTTTTATTATGAGCAATCATCGGGGTATTTTTAGTTGCGCTTAAGTTTTGTTGCTTAAATTCTGCTACTCGCCACCAGGTGTCAGTGTGATAAGAGATACAGTATGTGTGTGTAGTAATCTGTGAATGATCTGGTAAGAACTGAAGTGGTCCCTTCAAATATCTTCAAACAAATCCAGTTGTCCTCGATTCAACCCTCCTTGGATCTATGGCTTACTGTTTTTCTTCCATTAAATTTGCTTTTTCCAGCTGCCCACCGCTTCCTGTTTACCACCTTTACATATTAGACGCCATACAGGATTGGACCAGTAAAAACCATTCAAGTTAACGTCTAACACAATGAACACACAGTGGACCTGTTCATCTCAACAGTCTGTCTCCAAACGCCCTGTGTACAGTAGCTTTCCTTTTTCATTCTTAACATAACATTCATAACAGCTGTTATGGACCCGTCATTCTGTAGAGCATGTGCTGAGTCAGCGGTTTCTCTAAGACGTCATAACAACATGCTTTCTTTCATTTTTCTTGAATTTGATCATTGAATTTTCATATTCCAGATTAACAAATGTCTACTGGTCTATTAAGAGAGGTTACAGTGTAATTGTTGAGCATTTTTTCTATGCATATACGATGACAAGGGAGATAAAGGACAACTAGAGACAGACATGACATAAGTCGACACTAACTCATTACATCACTGCTACATAATTGAAAATAGACAGACAAACACCTTCAGTCAGAGAGGGATCGGAGATGTAACATTTCTGCACAGGCCCCCCGTGTCTTAGGAAATTTGCCAGTGGAGACCCTCACTGAATATTTTGCATATTTTCTGAAGGAGTTGATACATTGAAAATAGTGTCAGAATTATGCCCAGGCTATCGCATACCAACATCGCTCCTGACATCAAACGTCGTACGAGCCTGTTGGGCAAACATCAAAAGTATTATTTCTTCTCCTCTTGTCTCTTTTGAAGGTAAAATGTGTGTGACAACAGCAGGATGATGATAATTGGAAGTTTGAAAAATCTCAGGTTTCAAACGTTCCCCACACTCTAATTTGACAGTCCTGTGCTATAAATAAAGCCAAGCTCCTTTTTAATTGAAAAGCGTTCCATTTTGGGCCAGTTTTTGACTTAGAGACCAACATAGTGAGAGCCAGTCTGCTTTATAATAACAACGGAAAATGACTTCCTCAGACTCACTGTACCCATTACAAAAACAGACCTAAGCCAGGATGAGGAGTCACACTTTCATCAGTGCCCTTCTCCTCGACTTGTTTCTCTCAGTTTCCTGGCTATGGATTGCAGTGTCAGCTAAACCCAACCCTCGCTCTCCTAACTCCCACTAAAGTCTGCCCACCCGCTTCACCCGACCTCCCCTCCCTCTGTCCATCCATCCATCCATCCATCCATCCCTCCCTCAGCGCTGTCTGGGGAGAGAAGAGCGAGGGGAGACGCCACACTGGCCCAGATGGCTGGCGGCTCACCAACTGCAGCCAAAGGTAATCGGAAGCAGATGGGAAACCTTTTGGTGACGAGAGCAGGGGGAACAAGTTACCTCCTGAAAAGAAAAAAAATAAGCACAAAGCCCAAAGGGAATGAAAGAGAGACGGCAGAGTGTAAGCTGTTCGGTCCAGCTGGGAGAGCCATTCCTGAATGTTCACCGAGTGTGGAGGAATGGATGTGTGTGAGTGTGTGAGTGTGTGTGTGTGAGTGCATAAACGTGAAAGGAGCCCTAATGTGCTTCATTTCCTCGAGCTGCAAACAGAATTGGGAAGGTACAGTAAGTGGAGAGCGAGCTTAAAAAACACTGAGGGGTCTTTGTACTGTTGCAGCGTCACTCATACGTGGAACAACTGAAAGTCTCTCTCTCTCTCTCTCTTCACCTTCCTCTTCTCTCTCTCTCTCTCTCTCCTCTTCACCTCCCTCAGGCTTTCTCCCAGTCATTTCCTGCACAAGCCAAACTCCCCTCCATTTTCATTACTTCCACTCCCCGTCTTGATTTATCGCAGGCTTATTAAACTTGCAGCCTGATATCAAATGCTATTCATTACCACAAACTCTCATTTTGTTTATTTAGACAAGAGAGAAAATGGGCCCCCTACGGTGTCCCTGGGTGCTGTTTAAAGCCGGGCTTCTTAAAAGATTTGTGGGCTGCCTTCAGCAGAACTGCACCGCTTAGCATTATAAATTATGACACCATTAAAAATCCAGGCTAAATTAAATGTCGGTCCTCTCGTGGAGGTGATGGTGTCGTTCATCTTTCCCGGTCTGTTGTGTAAAATTTTCCCTCTGGGCTGTATCACTTTTGCAATATCAAAAAAAAACACTTTTTTTTTGTCAGCAGGCCAAGCGAGCCCGTACGCAGCAGCTGACGGCCTAGTTAGTGTTTTGCTTGGATGAGCACCTCTGACAGCTCTGAATATCTACAATAAGGGCGCAATCACAGCCAAGAAAGACGGCGGACTGAGCTGCAGACAGGCCACATAATCACAATCCAATCACAGTGTGCAGAAGAGGGAAGAAGGGGAGAAGAAAGGGGTGGTTGTTAGCGAGACAGAGGAGTTGGATCGCTCAAGATAATTAGGTGGGAATTTAAGTGTGGGCCAGAGTTGCGATGTAATCAAGCCAGTGGACCCAGAAGCCTTTTGACGCGTCCTTTTTTCATCATCACATCCACTACAGACTGGAGCTTTTCATGTGACATTTGGGATGTGCAGTGCAGGGAGTTTTTGGAGTCTGCAGCTAACTATGCTGTCCTTGTCTTTAACCGTTGCCAGGGAGAGTCCAGCTATCCGAAAACTAGCAGACTAATCAAAGCCATATGACCGGCTCAAAGTAAAGTCTGTGTGCAATGAACAGATGCAAAGTGTCCTTTGCGTAGCTTCAAGTCTAGCTCTCTCTCACTCACACACACACACACACACACACAGTCCACTTTGATCAGAGAATAGCTCATGAATCAGGTTTAGGCTCAGTTTATTATTTCATTACACTGGCAGTGCGACTTCTCATTTCGAAGACCATGAGGCCGCGGGATCAAATGGCCTGTAAGATGAATATCACAAGTCAGATGCAGTGTTCCAAATTGCTCCAGCAGCAATTACTCCTCATAAATGCCTGGAAAAAAGCTGTCTAGATTTACATATGTACGTCCTCAAATCACTTGGCAAGCAGGTGATACAGGCACTACGAGGAATCAGGGGAAATCTGTGAAACTTAGCTCTTGTTCTGTCTGTCTGGTACAAAGAGGGAGAGAGAAGCGGGCATTCCTTTCTCAATTCCCCCAAATAAACAGCGTGTAGATGAAAAGTGGGAACATAAACAGGCCGGGCTGGACCGAGAACCTAGGATGTGTTCCCCTCACTCTCAAACTGTGCCTCTCAAGTCTGAAACAATATTTGGTGAGAGAGCTGACTCAACACAAAGTGAATCCGTCAGCAGGGCTGAGAACGGAGCAGAACAGAGAGGGAGAGAGGGAGAGAAAGAGAAAGAGAGAGAGGGAGAGGGAGAGAGAGAGAGAGAGAGCACAGCTCTCTTGGTGTTTCGTCATCTCCACTTTTATGCAGCCAGTTAACAAGCTTGTAACAAACTTGGCTCACAATTAACACACGAGTGATGTAGTTGATGTCGTGGAAGGCTGCCCAATGAAGACGAGCGTGTGGGGTATTTGAAGTGAAACTCCATAAAAGCTGGATGACAAAAACAACATATTTGCCAAATAACATGTTGACCAAAACAGATACAGATGTGCGTCTGATTTCTCCCGCAATCATTTGGCATTTTAGCGGATTACCAGTGAAAAACGAGCATCGCTGTACAGGGATTAATATTACACTTACCAGGTGTGAATCAGATCCAGGATTACACAATAAAAGCATGCATGATGAGAAACCTGCAGGCCTCTGTCATTTCTGCTGGCAACAGCGCAACCAAGATTTGAATATATGGATCATGCAATGCATTGGCGCATTGATGCGAATGCCCAAGCGAACAAACGTGCAAGCATCACCTCATCAACAAGCCACACACTGCAAGAGAAATGACAGTGTGCGCACTATCCTGCTCCTAACTGAAAAAGTTTCATTAATAATCTGCACAATAACTGAATTTCCATATTGTTCCATTGTTTTCATTCACTGCAGATATTTTCCTCTGATATATCATTAGGGGGGCAACAAGTACCACCAGTGGTACACACACCACAGTTTGAGAACCGCTGAACACATCTATGACCCTCAATAGTGAGTTTATAGGACTTGTCATTTCTCAAATCTTAACTATTCTCCATATGTCCATAGGATGCTGCAGGTAGGTTATGGCACCCTCTGACTGGATTCATCGTTCATTTTGAAAACCCCTGAGGCTGCCCCTGTGGATCTCCACGCGTGTACCTGACGTGTGCTGAGGGCCACATCATCCTTAACCGGGCTGCACACACACATACACACACATACACACACACTGTCATCAGAGATCCTGCACCGAGAAAGAGATCCCACAGTGATCCCAGGATAAATGTAGCTGGGAATGCTGTGAAAATAGCACGGAATCATAGAAAGCCTATAATGGGATCATGACGCCGCAGGAGAAGATAAATCACAGCACGTTAGTCAGAGCTGCGTGCACGCTGAGGGTCCCTGCAGGAGGAATATTTGGGGTAAACGAGGTTACAGCAGCAGCAGCAGCAGCAGCAGCAGCATCATGTCAGCACCGTTTTCCTCCCCCGGTTTGCGGTCAAAGCAGAGAGTGACGCCGGGCTCACTGACCTGTCGCTGCGGTCCTCCTGCAGACGTTCCCCCGGCCGGTGTCTCTGTGTGTCTGTCCTCGGTCCTCACAGCGGAGCGGAGACGAGAGGAGAGCGGAGGAGGCGGCGGGACTGGACTGTTTGAGGAGACACAACTTTTTCCCGCACCAGACACTCACCCTGAGGTCAGGTTAGCTGTACAACATCACACTTCCTGTCAGGACTTTCAAAATAAAGTGTAAAATTAGACACTGTACAGTACGCGCCAACACATTTTCTGTGGAGGACCAAATTACAAACAAACGAATAAAAATAACAATAACAACAACAATAAATACCATTCGAACTAATTGGGATATTATTTGTGGGATGGAGTCCCAGGCTGGTCTTTTTGGTGTAGAGTTTACATATTCTCCCCCCGTCTCTGCATGGGTTTTGTCCAGGTAGGCTTCTTCTGGTTCCTCTCACCTCCAAAGACATACACTTAGGTAAATTGGCGTATCTAAATTGCCCATAGGTGTGAATGAGAGTGTGATAGTGTTGTCTGTCTCTATGTGTCAACCCTGTGACCTTTGACTGGTGACCTCTCCAGGGTGGACATCGCCTTTCGTCCAGTGCAGGCTGGGATACGCTCCAGCCCCACCATGACCCAGACATGCATGGACAAGTGGTATAGATAACAATAATAATAATAATAGTAATAACAATAATGATTTCTTCCATGTGGAGGGGTCAATTGCAGAGGACAAATTTTGTGTCCGTATGTAAAAACTGACTATGATCAATAAAGGGCAAAGCCTGATCGTAATTTTGCTCAAATGAATTCAAAGCCAGTATATTATTTACATACAAATGTTGCTGCCTGTACTGTACATCAGACTTAGAATTTAGCCACCAATTGTTACATAAATATGCACGATCACTAAAATAAACAAAACCGAATCAGGACATCTGTATCAGATTACCTGGAAGTTGTATGCAGTTTATGCACTTGTATCATACCGGCGCGCCTCTGTTAACCTTTTCAAAGCCACCAATACGTTGGATTATGCTTTTATTTTGAAGCCAAATGTGTCTCCATTTCCGGTATTATGCTGTCTGTTTTTAGTGACTTTATGGACCAGGATCCTGCTGATTGGTCAAATTTCTGCAGACTGTCTGTACTCTCCGAGGAAGCAGCAGCCGGTGGGGTGGGGGTAGTCTCTCTCTCTCTCTCTCTCTCTTTCTGTGTGTGTGTGTGTCTCTCTCTCTGTGGTAGATGTGTGCATATGCTGTAGTAATTCTATGTCATACAGTGCAAATTATAATCGCAATAGGAATATTAGGTTTATGGAGAAAGCATATAAATACAGCTACTACTGGGTCCTATAGATTAACTGAACTGCAATATAGGCAGTGGAAAATACCAGAAATGATGATCTCATTAAATGTATAATCTACAAACCTGCCTATAATCTGTCATCACCAAAGACAAAACATAATTCTATTTTGTTGTGGTTATGTTTTCATCTCATCTCCATCCCGGGGTCATCAAAGTAAACTATTCAATGTTTTATTATTTAATGAAACTATTATCCATTTATTTGGAAGGCTATGAATTTTGAATTAAATGTCTGGATTAAAGGGTCATTCAGGATTCAGAGAGCCCTGGTGAAGCTGAGGATGGTGTGTGTGAAATGTATTGAAGCCAAACAAGACCTTTGACTTGTGAGACTTGTGGGAGTCAAGTTGTATTTTTGCATCTTGCATACGTATCTATGTATGTAAACTTGTGTGTGTGTGTGTGTTTGTGTGTGTGTGTGTGTGTGTGTGTGCGTTTGTGTGTCAGTGCTTACCACAGATCTTCCCTCACCGCTGACAGACTAACAGTTAAATCTACAACTCTGAAGCTGCAACATAGCTCGACGCAGAGGTGAAGCAGTGAGACGTAAGTATAAAAACTCCATTTTTACGGTCACATCGGATATGAAACACATAAAAGAGATACTACTGGTAAAAAAAGTTGTTTAGAATAAAATTTCAAGGGTTGATCATATTATGAGCCAAAACTGCCACATATATAGTTTCTCCAATCCTACAAAGAAGGTTTGTTTCAGCTTTCCTCTCCTAAATGCCACATGCTTCACCCTACACACGGCTCAGCACGCAGCAGCGTTTAGCTCTCTATTCATCTCGGTTTGGCCATTTAAAAGGGCGTTGATTTAAGATTTTATCTTTGTAAATTGAAAGTAAATGCGATGACTCAGGAAGGGCCAAACTCCGAATCCACCAGAGAATTTTACATTTCTTTTGAAGCCGACAAGTAAACACACAGCTGAGTGATTTATGGTATTTATATTCTTATTCTGCCGTTGAATTTCAGGAACGGACTCGAGAATGGCCACTTAAATTTGAAATGGCACATATTTCCACAGCTGCATGGGTGCAGCAACAAAGAATAAATGAATGCACCACAGTGAGGTGGAGACATTATTCCATCGCTTCACAAGCACAGATTACATGCATTTATAAATAGTTGCTTTCATTGTGCCCCCGGAATAGAAAACCAAAAGTGGGTCTGCTTTAACACACCCAGAGCTGCTCGTGTGCCATTTATCGCTTGTAACTTTTCTGAAATGACTGGATGTATTTTAGTCCTGGACTGAGGCATATCTGCAAAATGTTCTGGCCACAGAAAAACAATATTGGCCTGGACAGAGGAAAAGAATGAAGTGTGCTCGTTGAATGAAGTTTTAGATGGTTTCGGAATAAATATTTCTAAATAAATCTAAATATTTAGTATTTGATATCATCACATTTTACCGCAAACATGGAGTGAGTGCTGCTTATGTTATCATCGATACACTCAAGAGTATCTCGACGCTACGAAGACAGATGACATCGTTAATGTGGAACTATGATTGATTAACGAGTGCACGGAAAAACTATTCAGAGTTATTTAAGGGACTTTAATTGGAATATTAATTCAATGTGATGGATCTTTTCACATTTGCAACCCATTAATAATTGAGAATATCTCATGGAAAAGGCGTAAAATGATCATTTTTTTAAAATGCTAATACTGAATCCAGTAGAGTGACGCTTACTTTTTTTAAGCTATGGCATTTTTAATTTCCCTTAAATTGATCCCTTTAATTTGGTATCATTATGTCGAAATGATACCAGCCTGCCTTTGGGAATTGGACAAGAATTTAAAGTGATTCTTGACGAAGATGGCTCCATTGGCGGTGACCCCACAGTTAAAGCTATTGCATTGTTATTTCTCTTAAAATCCTTTGTAATGTAGACATCTAATACAGATTTAGACGGAACACATCATCATACTTTTGGTATCTTTGTGCTTTTCACTCAAATTAAAAATAAATTCCCGCATTCATGACACCCGGCCCACTGGTGGTTACCTCAGAGTTGAAGAGGTTAAATCCCGGCCAACTTGTTTTTGTTCGTCATGATACACAGAGTGAATAATGACACATGCTTATCTGATTCCGATGATGCAGGAAATGATGCCTAAGGTTAGGAGATTTATAGGTCTCAGATCTAATCCTCCTCGTGTCACAGTCCTCCCACCTCTTCAGCTGTTTTTATTAAACGATCGGCCCGGTTAAGTCACATTTTGGCTGCGACAACTTCTGCATTCAAGTGGGCGTTTTTAAAGATCACGTAGGGGAAAAAAACATTTCATGGGCCTAAAGAACACAGTATCTGTTGTTGAATGCCTACACAAGACCTAAGAGACAGCATTTCATCCAACAATACGACGCTGTATGTCCTGTGTATACAGCACGAATGCTTAGATTTACTCAGGCCTCCTCTGTGAGAGAGCTGAGCACAGCCAAAATAGTCCTCAGCTAAAGTCACAGAGCTGCAGTGTTATCACTGGAATGTTCTTGATTTGGGGTGAACAGGGCAATCTACAGAAAACAATGTTTATGTTATATAAAAGATAATCCAACGCCGAAGTCACAAGAATAACAAACGATGTCCGTTCCTGTTTTAGAGTCCTCGAATGACCTAGAAGTGATATTCAGGCTGCACTGGGGACACAAAAGAGAATCCTAAATGAATGACACATCAAAGCAGATAGAGGCAAAATATTTTGTCTTTACAGTCCAATTTTGGAGTTAGTCACCAGTGGTTCAATCTTCATAAGGTTTTAGTTTACATTTTGGAGAAAATCTCACAGATGCCAAATTGGTCCGGATCGCTTCCTGGTCTTCGCAGACGGCTTTGAGTTTGGTTGCGTTGGCCTTTATAGCCCTTTGAAACATTGTATATGATATTGGTCTGTACAATGGGGGAAATCTGAAATTGAAGGAGGATTCAATTATAGCAAAAATATACATTCAGTCTTCCAACATAACGAATGAAACCTGTCGCTGCTTGGCCGCGTGAAGACAACTTGACAGATGACTCATAGGACTTGAGTTTCAGCTCACGATCTGCTTACTCTGTAACATTTCATTTGCAAAAAAAAAAAAACTCTGTGTTTCATGCATAATGCAGTATGACTCAAACACAGGATCTTTGAAGAAAACAATTCCAGGCTCAGACCCGAAGCAGCCTTTGACATTTAAAACCAGGACCTTTGCCACATGGAACCTCATGTCTGCCTTTCATGTTGCTGCTTTCCTTAATATCAAAGTCAATTACCGGAACTGTTCAAAGAAATCTAGAAAAACTTGAGACTGCTTACGCTCTTTTTTAATTTCAGACTCTGCAGGGACGTGTCTAACGAGAGGGCTGGGGGGCGGGGGGGGGACAAGGCCCACCTATGAGGGTCGTCCGCATACAGACCTAATTTAAGTTCTGCTCACTGCTGAGGGCAAATTATAGATTACATTGTAATCCACAGACTACAGTGTAATGACTGATGTTTTTAGATTTTTCCAATAAAAGTTTTCCATTAAAGAGTGACATCATTTATGACATCAATGTCATTTCAAATCCCCTGTCAATTGTAAAACATGGGTAAAATTTCATCGAATCAGATTTCAGTCACGAATGGAAAACACCCTGTTAGCTTTTTATCTCATCTTAAGATTGTTTCCTTTATCCTGTGTGCGTTGGGACATGAGTAAGAAAAAACAACAACATATGAGTCCACATTTAGACGCGGATACAGTTTAACGGAAACGTGAATAAAATACAAAAAGAAGGAAGCTCTACAAAATACCTCTGCTTCCGTTTTACAAATCACACCGTATGATGTCATATGAAATTCAACAAAACGCAACTCAAACCGAACATGATCGAGGTTAAAATGCAGATCGTCCCAACCTAAAAGTATTTCCTCCATAACGAGCACATTCGATGGCTTGTCAGCCCTTTGTGTGATACGTTGAATCTGGTGTCGCAGTGTGTCCTTTCCTCGAAGCGTGAGGTGTGGGGGCCCTTGTTGTGGTCTGAAGGGGTTTGTCTCTCTCTGGCCTGGGTCAGGTCACACGACAACCGCCTGTCTGCTATGCTGCCCACTGTGGATGTGGGCTCATGTACGCAGCTGGAAAAAAGAAACTTCGATGAGCTCAGATTCTGCGGTCAGAAAGGATCAAAGGATCATAGAGCAAATAAATGAATAAACATATAGAGGAAGAAAAAAGCTCAAATTCAAGCTGAATCGATGCTCACAGCTGTTTGCTTCCAAGGACTCTCTGTGTTACAGTTTGCCTTGATAAGAGCATTTTTCCATTTTCCAAACGATACATAGCTGTTTTTTTTTTTTTGTAAGATAAAGTGTCGCTTTCTGTTTGGACTGTTTTCCATTTGCTATCTCATAACCGTCCCACCCTGCAACCAATAAACTGCTTGATTCGTATCTGATTTTCTACTTGAACTCGAGTGAAAAAAACCTCCACTAAAGTCTTACGTCAGACCCCCAGCTGATACATCCCAGCGTGGAGCTGTTTATGTTTTGTTTAATTATAAAATTTAACACCATTCATTCTCCTAGTGAAAAAGAAAATTGACAAATTTGTATTTCTGAAGCTGAGGGAATGATCTAGAAACGAAAAACACCTGTTCAACGGAACAAAAGAAACAGGAGAAAGGAGGGTGCGAGGGCGGACTGTAACTTCCTGTTGTGGCTTCGAGAGGCACCAATGTGTTAATCTGCATACACATGAAATCTCACAGTAAAGGTGCTCGTCGAATATTTCACATGTGGAAAGCTCTCATCACGACTCTGTCGACTGTCGAGTTGACTGAGACACTGTTCAATCATATTTAGGGGAAGAAAAGGAGGTGAGGTTCTCTGGATGGATTTTACGGATGAAATCTGTACTTTGTGTTTGTAATAGATGAGATATTTCTGCTTTAAACAGCAGGCGGCAGTAACAAAAGGGCCTGATTCCTCTTATTTATTTCAATTTTGTCTGTTTTTCCATCCTATAACCTATACCCAGTAAAACTCTCAGCCCAAGACCAGCTGGACCGTCCCAGGTTTCAACATGTCTTCCGATCCTGCGGCCGAGCTGCCCTTCTTTTACGGCAGCATTAGTCGGCATGAGGCTGAGCAGGAGCTGAAGCTGGCTGGGATGGACGACGGGCTCTTCCTGCTGCGAAAGTGTCTCCGTAGTTTAGGGGGATATGTTCTCTCCATGGTGTGGAACCTTGACTTTCACCACTACTCCATAGAGAGACTACTAAATGGTACCTACTGCCTCACAGGAGGCAAACCCCACTGTGGGCCTGCAGAACTCTGTGAGTTTCACAGTAATGACCCAGGCGGGCTGGTGTGCACACTGAGGAAACCCTGCCTGCGCTCTCCGGATACACAGATACGACCCGGGGTGTTTGACAGCCTGAGAGAAAACATGCTGAGAGAGTACGTGAAACAGACCTGGAACCTGGAGGTGAGTCTGCGGCACATTTACATCGTCTCGATACACTCGTATGAAAGAGAATAGAATATGCAGAAACACGAATAACGTTCCAGGGGGAATCCCTAAGTTGAGTTCTCTGAAATAAATCACCATACGTTTTAGAATTTTTTAGATTCAGCCGAGCGTTAACGTGGGTTTTTGCACATATGTGGATTTCTTGCACCAGCCTCACACTTGTGAGCTGACACAGCAGGGTCAGAATGAAGAGGCGGAGATTACTGCCATACGTATGTAGTCATAGATGTGGACAGGAAGGATCGAATCTCAAAAATCAAGACTCTCAAAATTACTAATTCTTACTGGGTAACGGTAGGCCTATATGGTGAAATATTCAAAGAAAGAAGGAAGGAACAAACAATTTCACAAATTCATCTCCCATTGAATAAAAAGTGCAATAGTGCAAGTAGTAAAAGTACAATATAAAAAACGCAAAAACATCAAAATTGTCATTGTGTACAATGACTACATGTGGTCGTAAATGTTGCCAAAACCTGTATTTGTAGGATTTCAGCCTTTGGGGTAACAGTGGGTCTGAGTGAGTTCTTGTTGTGCAGGGAGAAGCCATGGAGCAGGCCATCATCAGCCAGGCACCTCAGCTGGAGAGGCTGATCGCCACCACGGCGCACGAGAAAATGTCCTGGTACCACGGCAAAATCTCACGGCAGGAGAGCGAGAGGAGGCTTTACTCCGGGGCCCAGCCGGATGGGAAGTTCCTGTGAGTATGTCAAAGTGATGCTGTTGTTGCCTTCGAGCCTTCATTTGTGGCTGTTCAACACCCAATTATCTTCCATGTTTGACGTCCAATTTCTCAGAGTGAGAGACAGAGAGGAGTTGGGCACTTTTGCTCTGTCCATGACATACGGAAAAACAGTGTACCACTATCAGATCCTCCACGACAAATCCGGGAGGTATTCAATGCCAGAGGGAACAAAATTTGACACCATCTGGCAGGTAAGACCTCCAGTGTCTTGAGATATGAGCCTTAATGAGTCATGGATGGAGTGGTAATACTTTTATGTCATTTTATTCAATTCCACTCTCTTTGTTCTCCCTCATTTTAATCTAACCAGCTGGTTGAGTACCTTAAAATAAACCGTGACGGCCTGGTGAACATTCTCGGAGAGTCGTGTGTAAACAACAAGAATGCTGAACGTACTCCATTTATTATTATTTCTAATCTGTGGCATGTTGCCCTACTTTTCATTTATCACTCTATCACTTTATTTTGGATCTGTTCTAACTCATTTCACCTGTTATCTTTCAGAGACACCTGTACTTCCATCAGGAGTAAGTATGAACTACATTCCTAAACAAATCAATCCTTCATAATTTCCATTCTCATCACTTCATGTAAATTTGATCCTTTCAGAGGCGGCCTCGCAAAAATGGATACACACCGCCCCCTACAGGTCAGTTGTCTGACGTACATCCTTTCACCCTCCTGCACCTCTTTCTCTCTGCCTATGAATAGAATTAAAGAAAACCATAGAAGTGATAAAAAAAAGTATAAATTAAAGATTTTAAAATACTCAGATTATTTATTAGAATTTATAATCATCTGGTTTACCCTCATCTTTCAGGTCCTACGGGAGGCCTTCAGCCAGTTGGAGTCAGCTCTGTGATTCCAGATCCAACGGCTCTGCCCATGGACTGTGAGGGATTCAACCCTTACCACAATCCAAACGATGTGAAGAAGTTTAACATCCAGAGGAGCCTGCTGTCGATTGACGAGGTGGAGCTCGGCTCTGGGAACTTTGGCTGCGTCAAGAAGGGCTTCCTCAAGACTGACAAGTGAGAGCTGCAGTCACTCTCCGCATTTACCTCCTAACAAACGGAGGCCAGAGATAGTAACTTGTCCTCCGCTTTTTTACTTTCACATACATTTATATGTGTTTCTCGGTTCCCACTTTTAATCATTCACATTTTAGAGTGATACCTTTACTTTTTTGGTATTTTCTTGCATCACACGGACCTGTCAGTTTTCAGATTAAAAGTTTGAATTCGATATTAGATAAGATAATTTAATTCTAAAAGGAAAAAAAGATCATAGAATGGTCTCGTGTTAAACAGTGAAAATCCCTGGATACCCAAAATCTTTGTTGGATGCCCTTATTACTCCATTTGTCTGCATTATCATTATTATTATTATTATTATTATTATAAAAACCTAGATTTTTGATGCACCAACATATATACTCTCACATCTCTCAGTAATCAACCTGTCTATGACAGATCGTTTTCTATTCATCATTAAGTAGAACACACAGAAAAGAGACAAAAGTGTTATAATTTGTAGGAAGAGTACTAAAATACTTTTACTTTCTACTTTTCTATCAAAGCAACACTTTCTAAAATTTCCTTTGAATTTCTTATTCTTATTATTAGATTTGTCGCGTATTTTTGTTCACCTTAATTTCCCAGTACACTTGCTGCATCTATAAGTGCACATATGCTGTCTTCAAATGTCAAACGACCATCTATGAACTGCATCTGTTTGTTATCTCCCAGGGGACAGATCGATGTGGCCATCAAAGTGCTGAAGAATGAAAATGAGAAGCTCGTAAAGGAGGAAATGATGAGAGAGGCAGAGATCATGCACCAGCTTAGTAATCCCTTCATCGTGCGCATGATGGGCCTGTGCAACGCTGAGAGTCTGATGTTGGTCATGGAGATGGCCTCTGCTGGACCTCTCCACAAATACCTCTCCGCTAATAAGTATGTTCAAGATGCATACGCATAATCCCGACTCAGATAGAACCAGATTAATATGGGTACCAGTGTGTCTAAACCCTGAAACTAAATTTCTCAAAATTCCATTAAATGCGAACTCATGCTTTGGTAAATCTGCAGTGAGGAAACAGCAAATGAACGTATGAACTAAATAATAATTCACCCATTCACCCTTCATACACACATTCACACATTCACACACCTGCCGAGGTAAATTGTCGGGGGCAAATTGGGGTGAGCGTCTTGCTCGGGGACATGGAGCGCATGGAGGAGCTGGGGATCGAACCAACGACCCTTCAATTACTGCAGATTATCTGCAGCGTTCTGGCTGTCCTTGATCTAACGGACACTCATACATGAGGGGCATACACTCTCTCCTTTCTCTCCTAGTATGAGGAGGCACTGTAAGCAGACACAAGGGCAGGAGTGTAGACAGTTTTCATCCAAATGAGTCCCACTTCACAAGGTGGTGTCTGGGACCGTGATCTGTCCAAATAGTAAGCAAAGGCCCAGCACCTGCTTTCTATTTCCTGTGCGTAAATACATGCGGCAGGGCTAATAAATGTGTGTGTGTGTGTGTATTAACCATGACAGTGTCTCATCTGTTGACGGTTTGCCGATTGATGACAGCAGCAGCAGTGTTAAGTGTTAATGATCGTATTGGAAAGTAATCAGTAACTAAACTAACTACAGCAATCCTTAGCTAAAGTAATTACCTGTAGCAATAAGTGGCTAAACTAAGTAAAGACTAACTAAAATATCTTACTACAGAGAGAGGTAACTAAAGGGGAGAAAGGAGGTGACATGCAGCAAAGGACACCAGTTGGAATCGAACCCGTGCCACTGCACTATGTGGCGTGCTCTCTACCCGGTGCCACCAGGGCATGCGGCATCTTTCACAATTTGACAAATGGCGGCATCAGATTAACCGTACACGCTCGGGACAGCAAGTCAGAAACAGCCAATGAAAATCCTGTATTGTTATCAGTTGAAGCACCCTTTGGTTTGTGTCTTACTGCCCCCTGCAGGGAGAGTGTAACTGTGGAGATCATCGTCAACCTCATGCACCAGGTGTCCATGGGAATGAAATATCTGGAGGAGAAGAACTTTGTGCACAGAGACTTGGCAGCTCGGAACGTTCTGCTGGTCAACCAGCAGTACGCCAAAATCAGTGACTTTGGATTATCCAAGGCCCTGGGAGCAGATGACAACTACTACAAGGTATACACACACACACACACACACACACATACACACACACACACGTGATGCTGAAATACATATCAGTATTATCTATGTTGTTGTGAAGTTATTTATCAATGTTGTAGCCGGACTAACATCGTGTGACTGTAGATACTACATCTTATATTGGTCGTTTTTCTGGTATTTATTGACCTTACTCAGTTTACTCACTTAGCTCAGTGGTCTTGTCCCAGATTTGTAAGTCGCCCTGTGCAAACAAAGACAATTGATTCCCTTTTTCTCTGCTTTACTGACCCACATCTGGAAGAAATGTAGATAACAGAGAGCAGCAGGGAGCCTCGACTTCAAGGAAATAACGGGCTATAAAACCAGACTCATGAAGCCACATATTAAGGAGTTTTACTGTTGGGGAAATATTTGCCATGTACATCACAGTTAAGCCTCTATTGTTGGCCCTAATTACTTTTTTTTGTCGTACAGGCTCGAACTGCGGGAAAATGGCCCCTGAAGTGGTACGCTCCAGAATGTATAAACTACCACAAATTCTCAAGTAAAAGCGACGTGTGGAGTTTTGGTATCACCATGTGGGAGGCCTTTTCGTTTGGGGGGAAACCTTACAGGGTGAAGTATGCTTCAGAGCACAATCAAAGTTTAAACCCCCTATAATAACTCAAGATTGTTAGTGTGTGTTTATGTACTGGAGTGATCACCATCTAAGATGTGTTGTTGGCTCACAGTTCTGTATTATTTTAACTCTCCCCAGAAAATGAAAGGACCAGAGGTGAGCAGCTTCCTTGCCAGTGGGAAACGTATGGATTGTCCAGTGGGATGTCCAGAGCGAATGTATGAAGTGATGAAGGAATGCTGGATTTACAAGTAAGAATCTGATTTATACAATGATTCTATGCATATATGATAGTGTTCAAATTCTAATAATTGTTACTCACCTGTGTACATCACTGCAATGTGCTGCATATTTTGAAGTACTGTGACATTGCCTCCTAAAATGTCTGTCTGGTCTCTCCTCTCTCTCCAGTCATGAGGATCGTCCAAACTTCGTGAAGGTTGAGGAGTCCATGCGCTCCTACCATTACTCCATATCTCAGAAGGCCAAGCCTGAGGAAACAGCAGGCGCTGCTCAGCCTATCAATTAGACAGAAACAAGGCACATTCTGTCCCAGTGTTGCACAAAGCTTCCTTTCAAATGCCCGTTAGACAACCGAAACAAAAAGCTTTTTATGAAATGCACATTGACCAGCTTCGGACACAATGCTGATACGGCTAAACAGTCCTCAATGACGACAAATGTGCATTTACAACATGGACTTAGTGTGTCAGCCATGTGAGGGGGATCTTTGTCTGTCCTGGTTTGAATGTTAAGTGGACGTTGTGAATGAATGAATTTGCTTTATATTAGATTTTGGTGTGTAAATGGAGGCCTGTGTACATCTGAATTAATTTGTTCAGCTCTAATCTGCCACCGCTTATCAGTTTACGTTTAATGCTGATTAAAGTGTAGGAACAAACAAATCAGCAGAATTTATTTAGTTTTTTCCAGACTGTTGTGTTTTATTAAGTGTGTTATTATTGATGTGTGTAAAAGATAGTTACATATTTCATCAAATGAAATAATTCTGCCACACAGAAACTAAACATCGGAAATCAATGAATTCCTGATTTCAAAATAAATTCATTTATTTATTTATTTTACATTAATAAGAAGAATAAGTCAGTGGAGTAATTGAATTCGATACTGAATCTACAGGTATAGTCTACATGTGACATTTTGTGGTCATAGTTAAACGAATTAATTTGATATCTTTTTAAGTGACGATGGAAATGACGCAATTATCGTTTATTTTGAAAGTCCCAAACGGAAGCACATTTTTAGGTTTGTCTTAACATTGGTCTAATTTTTGGCTGAGCTGCCACGGACATTCTGACAGAAACCATGTGAATAACGAAGGAAGCCGAATGTGTGAAGTGGTCGGGTTTCCGAAAGTGTCGAATATGGGAATACAACCTTTGTTGTCTATCGATTAAGAATGTGTAGCTACCGATTACGCATATTTGTGAAACATGGGCATGAATATTGGTGACGTTACTCTTTGTTTGCACATTTGATTCAGATTAAATACTCACTTTCCACGGCTGTCACTCAAGTTATTTCGATTAGTGAATTAACTATTGATTTTCAGTTCGATGAGTTTAGTGATCAAATGCATGTACAAAGTTAGTTGCTTTTTCACAAAATAAGCCACTAGCTTGAACAAAAAAAACTAAAGGTGTCTACAGCGACATCTAAGCTAACAAGCAAGCTATGTCATCGTGTTTTTAAAAACTTGAAAGGAACACTTCGCGTCGACAGAAGACACGTAAAAAAAACGTGGCACGCTTTCGCCACCTACTGTATGGGAGTGTCACTGTTCAGCCACCCTGTAATGTGTATTATCTTAGTACTTATTTGAGTCGCCTTCTCGATTATGGTTTATAACAGCCCTACTGTCTACCAATATGTATTTTCCTTTGATATATTAATTAATATTGAGTTGTAACACAGTATATCTGTGTCACATGTAACATTATGCTGCACTAAGTATTAATTTTGTCATATTGATAGTGATGATATCATCAGTCATATCTACACAGGCCACATCATGTCTCTGAGCTTTACTTAAACGTTGCATTTCAGTCCCATATCAGATGTCATTTTCCTGAAAGAATGGATGAATAGTGTTGAAGGAAACTAGTGTCGTACGAGGATTCTTACTCAAATGTTTTATACTGTTACGTTTTATGAAGGAACAAAACTAGATTTCACTGACACACTGTGCTACCCAAAAGTTTTTTACATCACCATCGTGATTACATTATGACAGAGAATCCCTCATGTAGTATATCAGAATGTAAGACATTAGCAAGATTTTCATGGACTATAATTTGCTGTGGGGTGTACGGATTTAAACACAGAGAGAGAGAAGCCTTCACATGTATGTTTGGCCTTGTAATTCACAACATATAAACGGCTGAGCAGCTTAGTAGTAGTGAAGCCTTAATTACAGGTTCACCGACATAAACAGACACAAATGCCAAACATTTCCAGGTTTTTTTGATAAACATAATTGTTTCCGCCCGGTTTCGAACCGGGGACCTTTCGCGTGTGAGGCGAACGTGATAACCACTACACTACGGAAACTGTCATGTTCATAGGATAATGTCTTTCATATTCCCCTTGTACGCATCTCTGATACAGTGTTTTTCTTATATATATATGAAGACCACAGCATTCAAGTTTCCGTAGTGTAGTGGTTATCACGTTCGCCTCACACGCGAAAGGTCCTCGGTTCGAAACCGGGCGGAAACAGTGCTTTACTTTCCACGCGCGCCATAATACCACATTCGAAGAAAAAGTCTCCTTCCTACCAACTACGTCACTTTCAGAAACACAACCGGTCACGTGGTTTCTGCCAGCGTGTCCGCCGGAGGTCTCGTACTTTTAGCTTCTAGGGAGGAGTCAGGCGTTAGTTTCCTTTAATAAAGCGACATGTTTATTTAATAATTACAAATTCTTCACTATGAATCACATTGTCTGCCCATAATGTCTACGCATGCTGTGGACTTACAGATAACAAAGAGGAACTAGATTTTGTCGGTAAAATATCGAAGGAAACTGGCGGAACAGGAAGGCGGAACAAGTAAGTTCGGGGAAACTCGCTTTGAACTGGGGAATTTCGTCACCGTCAGATCACCTTTTTTTCAATAATTTCTGCTATTACAGTGTTTATTTAATGTATGATGTGAATTACGCTAGAAAAGGGTGTATTTGCCCTGCTGTGTGTGAGGTTGGTGTGTGTTTTTAAGAAGCAACAAGTCGGATCGATCTCCATATTAGTCACGGTTGAAATAAACTTCGTTCATCCAGTCGTCGTGTGCCCTGGTATTTTAATCCCCAGCTTTAATCCAGGAATGTGCTCAAACGATCATTTGTCCGCGTTATTTTTAAAAAAAAAAACCGAGATATTTCCGGTATTGCGTTGTGTCGCTTAGTAATCGCTGGTTGATTTGGTTTTATTGTCATTCCGCACATTGTTGCTTTTACGATGGAATCAGGGCCTGAAATCGGAAATGACTCGGAGCTTGACCCCCCTTCAGCGTCAACAGTTGGACTTTCAGTTCACCTGAGATGACGAAGCGAAAGGTGAACTCAGGGTGTCGCTTATTTCCATTTTGTTTAGACTGGGCCTGTGATGCAGTGTGTGATAATAAAATGGTGGGTAAACCGTGTCAACACAAGGCACAAACCTTCACCTGTTTTTAATCCTCTGTACTTATTCAGGATCTTCTAGGTTAAATGGCTCGACTTGCGTGTTACCACCATTAATGTATGTAATTATTTCCGCCTGAAAGGGGTGGGTGGTGGGGCAACGAGACTTGGGTCGGTGTGTACATCCCTGCATCTCTGTATGCGTGTGTAGGCGTCAGACAATGTCAAACATCTTGAGTTGTGCTGCTGTTGTGAGATTTCTGAGTAACCCAAATATTTAAAAGATTCTTAAAAAAAAAAAAAAAAAATCTTAAGGCAAACCAGCAAATACTCAGCGGCTGTATTCATACGACAAGGTGAGATCCTCAAATACTTCTGATAATGTGCCCAGATCCACTCTGTTGGCCATCACAGATGACATTCATCTTTTTTTTTTTTTTTTTTTTTTGTGACACA